>CAOLHI010003900.1:0-147567 GCA_948474755.1 Ctenosaura bakeri | reverse complement strand
TGGCAGGGGGTTGGCGGCCATTGTGGTCTCTTCCAACTCTATGTTTCTATGATTCTAACAGCCCCCTGACAAACAGCAGGACTTTCCAGAAGTTCCCCACCTCATCTCGCAGCAGTACTTAACATAGTACTGGGCTGTTACGGGGGAAAAAGGGAATTCAAAGGCAAGATAAAATGAACCAGAAGAGGCAGCTCCTGGCTAGACATGACACAAGGCTAGTAGTGTACAGCAGCTATCTGCCTGCCATGTGGGCTCCTAAGAGGCTGGCTGGGCCACTGGTGGCACTTGGAAATGAGCTGGAGACAGGAAGAAGACATAGGAACCTCAGAAGAAAGAGCCAGCGAGGACTGGAAAGCAAGCCCGGAGGCAGCACTGAGAAGCAAGGGAGGGGTGTGGCCACGAAGGAGGAACCCTGACCTGGAACAAGAGTAGCCAGGGGGTCAGTGAACAGGGAAAGCATACTGTCCGAGCAAGGCTCATCTGGACCCAGAGGCCCTCCTCTCTCCCCCAACTTTGCCCAGGAGGATTCCCTGGTGGCCAGAGCTTGTCTGGCGCCTGAGGAACTCCACCTGCACTTTGGTGGTTTGCCCAATGGAGGGGGGCTGCTCAAAGAGTCTGTAGCTCCCAGCTGGCTCTTGCAGGGGGGGGGTGTCTCTTCCTTGCAGTCCCACTGTATCCCGGCTCAGGCTTGGTGGGGGCCTCACCTCTCCATGACAGGCTGGCTGTTGAGTGGCATCCCTGTTCCCCAAAAGCCCGTTGCATGAAACTGTGGCTTGGTCTGTCTCCAGCCAAAATGAGCAGCAACACTGCCACCACCAAGAAGGGATGGCTCCATGGCTGCCCCGGTCCACAGCTCCCCAGGGGGAAGGGAGAGAGGGGCGTTTACCTGGGGCGGGCGCTGAGGGTGATCTCCTGCCCTCCAGCTCTTCCCGGAGAGGCAGGGAGGACAGCTTTGCCATGGGGCAAAGGATCCTCCTGCCAAGCCCTCATGCTGTCTCTCAGGAAGCAGCTCTGTTCCAGCTGCCGGTTAGCTGGTCAGGCCTTCGCTCAACCTGTGGATGTCGAGCAGGGTCTCAGGATTCTGGACCAGGGAATGCATTTGGCCACCAGCCCACCTCTCTCCACACTCCCCATGGCTTCTCGGTCCTTGCAGTAGCAGCGTGGCCTGGCATTCTCTTCTGTGTGGGGGTCTCCTTCCAGAGCTGTCCTCAGTCTGCCACACCCCCATCTTCCCACAGCAGCCGGGCTCATTCTGCACCAGAGGGAGGCCTCACTGACCCGCACGTTGCCCTTGGCGCATGTGGCCCCTTGGCCTTCCTCTTCATGGCTCGAAATGAGCAGTGGGGTTTTCCATCCCTAGAGAGCTGTGCGGCAGTCCAGCATCCAAGGGGTTAATGTGTGGATTGTCACCTCCCCCACCCCGCTTTAAGCCCGTCTCCTCAATGCCCCTCTATCTTCCTTTGGGAGGAATAGCCCCCCCCTTGAGCCACTGCCAGCCTGCTGAAAGGGTTCCCTCCCCAGCTGCCTTTTGTTCTGGGCCTGCTCGGCACATGGGCTCCCTCCACACCCCTGACGGCACAAACTGAAAGGGTCATTCATGCCGAACAAAGCGCCGGCTCAGAGGGAACCCTCCCGGCTCCCAGGATCTGAGGTTGTGCCGGACAGCGGCCAACTGTGCTTGGCGTGGGGCTCCTCTCTGCCCGAGGGGGGGGGCAGGAGGGACCGCCACCCCCGCCAGGGCTTCTCCTGGCCCGCACCGCCTGGTTCAGCTCAGGCATCAGGAGCCCTTGAGTCCCCTACTTGCCCCTGCCCCCACAGTCCCACGGATGCCCGGGGTCTGCAGCGAGTTTCCTGGGGGTCTCGCCTAATGTTGGGCCACGGTCGCTCAATGCACTCCGCAAATCTTGTCAGGCCTTCAAGCAAGGCCACGTGGCACCTGCCAGACGGCCCAGGGCTTCTTGTTCTTTGGGGAAAGGATCCGGGAAGGCCCTGGGTGGCCGCACAGCAGTCCCAGGCGAGGGCTGCTCGCTCACCCGCCAGTTCCTCTCCGTGGGGGCTGGATAAGCGGCGGGGGGGAGTCATTGCTCAGCCTTGGAAACCAAAGGCGGTTCTGGAGCCACCACTAGGCAGGCTGGCCGGACAGAGGGAGGGAAGAGCTGCCCTGCCCAGCGGCTCCGGGATCAGGAAGCCTCCCCCTCCCGGTGGGAACGCGGGCAACCTGAGAGGGGGAGGGCAGGCGGCCGGGGGGGGCCGAAGCGGCCAGCCCTCTTCTGCTCCGCTGTGACCCCCACAGAGAGGAGGGTGATGGCCTCCGGGGCGGCGGGGGAGAGGCGATGTTCCGCAGGAGCGGAGCCGGGGAGACACCCGGGAGGGGGACAGCGGAGAAAGGAAAAAGGAAGTCGGGGGGCGCTGCGTCTGTGAGGGACCCCTCCGGGAGCAGAGTGGGGGGCCGGGGGAGCCTGGAGCACCCTCGCCTGCCCCAAGGGGTCCACGTCCCCAGGCACAGGCAGTGGGGGCTCCCGGCCTCCTAAACTCTCTCTGCGTTACAGGGAGAAGGGCCAAGGACCCCTCCGCGGCGAAGGGAGTCCCACGGCGCCCTCGGTCCGAAACCCCTGGAAGTCCAGAGTACGAGCCCACGGCCGATTCGCTGCCCCGGGCCACGGCCACCCCTTTCCGCGGCTGAACCCCCAGGGGAAGCGAGGCAGAAACGGCCTCCCCCCGGCTCGGAAGGGGCGCGGAGCCCCGTTTCTCGTGCACCCACCTCGGGGACCAGCCGGGGCCCGGAGGCGGCAGGGCGAGCCCAGCGGAAGAAGGCAGGCCGGCCGGCCGGCCGAGCGCCCCGAAAGCGCCGCGGGCCCTCCTCCGGCTTCGGCCCGGCGGGGGCGCGGGGGAGGCGGAGAGGAGGGCCCGGCCCGGCCCGGCCCGGCCCCGCGCAGCACTTGCGCCGCTGGCTCTGCCACCCGTCGGCCGGGCACCCGGGGCCAGCCCCAGCCGGCCGAGGGGCGGGCAGCCGCGGGCACAGGCGGGCTCCGGGGGCGAGCGGGCCACGGACCCCGCCCGGCCCCCTCGGCTCCGCGGAGACGCCTCCCTGGGGAAACGAGCGGGCCCGGGGCTCCCTTCCGCCGCCCTCCTGCTCCGGCCGCGGCCGCGGGACGGGGCCCCAAGGCGCAAGGAGCCACCCTCCGGCCGCCGCGGGGAAAGGCGAGGAAGGGAAAGGCGAGAGGGGCGCCGAGAGCCGCCCCTCGATGGGAGAGCGCGCCCCGCTGCCGGCGCTCCGGCCTCGGAGGGGAGGGGAGGGGAGGGGCGGGGGCGAAGCTCCGCGGTGGGCGCCTCCCCTCCCCGCCTGCCCTTTCCCCTCCCCCTCCCCTCCCCCTCCGCCCCCTCGCGGGATGGTTGCGCGGCCCGCCGGGTTGCCCCGGAAACGGCGATTGTCCCCTCGCCGGCAAAGAGTTAATGCGCGCCGCGCCGCGCCGCGCCGATGGTGTGATCCCGGGAGCGCCGGGCGGGTCGCGGGGCCGGGGGCGCGGCGGGAGCAGAAGCGCAAGCCGGGCAGGGAGAGCGCCTTCGGGGCGGCTGGCCTTCGCCCCGGGCCACCTGCCGGGGATGCTCGGAGCCCCCGGGCGGCGGTCTCGGGAGCCGCGGCCGCCCCCTCCCCTCCGCCTCCGGGGGCCGGACTGAGGGCGCCGGGGACCGGGAGCCCGCGGCGGGGGGAGAGGCGCGGGCGCCGGGGCCGAGCGGGAGCCCCCTGCGCGCGCGGCCCGGGAGGAGGCAGCCGGTCCCGCCGGCCTAGGAGCGGACGCCCCGTCGCAAGCGAGGCCGCCGGAGGCCCCGCCAGAAGCCCCGCCGCCGCCGCCGCCGCCCTCCCGCCCCCGCTCGCTGCCGGACCCTCGCCCGGCGTGGCGCCCCCGGGGACGGGGCTCCTGCCGCCGCCGCCGCCGCCTCCCCCCGGGCCGCCCCGGGCGGAGGGTGCGAGCGAGCGCCGCGCCGCTGAAGGAGAGCCGGGGGCCAGAGAGGGGCCGCGTGGCGCCGCGTCCTTCCTCCCCGGCTCGCTGGCTCCGTCCCTCTCGGCTTCTCCGCCGCCCCCGAAGGTAACGCCGCGCAGCCCCCCGGCGGTCCGCCTCTGGGCCGGGGGGCTCCCTCTTCCCCTTCTTGCGCCCCCCCACTCACCGGCCCCGTGCGGCGGAGAGCCCAGAGAGGAGGCGGGGCGGGTGTCCCCCGGGCGTGGGGGGCCTGGGCGGGAGAGCCGACGGGGGCTTCGTGCCGGTGCCCCCCCTTCAGGCCGCTGCCTCTTAATTCAAGGACTCTCTGCCGGGGGGCGGGGCGGGGGGGCCTGCGGGGAAGTTGGCCCTGCCGGGGTTCCGGGCCAAGGGAGGCTCCGCGCAGGGCAGGGGGCTGTCTGGTGGCCGTGCCCAGGGACCCCCAGGCCCGCGTCTCCCCCGGCCTGCCCGCGGCCCCGGTGGGCAAGCGGCACGATCGATTTATGGCCGGAGAGGCGAGGCTACTGCCTGGCGGTGGGGTCCTGGGCGACTAGTAGCCCACCAGCCCCCCCCCGGCCTCTGCGCGTCATCCCTGCCAGAGGCGCCCCCTCCCCCGCCGCCGCCGCCGGTCTCAGGACGCTGGAGACAGATGGCCCCCTTCCTGGGCTCCGGCTGGCCCGAGGTTTAGTTGGGTGGCCCAAGGTGATGGCCGTTAGGAGCAGCTGCCCCATCTGCCTGTCTCCCCCCCGTTCCTCCTTCCTCTGCTTGCCCGGCTCAAGGGGGAGGGAGGGAGGGACGGAGCCTAGTGGTGCCCCCCACCCCACCGCCAGACCATCTGGGGAGAGGGGCGCCTGTCCTTCTGAGAGGCTTGACCTGACTTCCGATGAAGATGAATCTCTGACTATTAAATTGGGTGGGTGGGTGGGAGATCTCCACGGCCCAAATTTTCTCCTCTCCCCCCAAGTTGTCTGCCTGCTTCTGTGACTAGGGGCCGCCCGGCTGAGGCCCCTCTCTGTGGTGCTTCAGGGTTGGGTCCTGGGGAGGGAGCTCTTCAGGCACCCACCAGCTCGGGTGCCTTTGCTCATGAGGAAGCCCTCCCCTTTGCCCAGTGGGCAGTGGCCCAGGCAGCTCCAGCACCAGGAAGGAGGGACGTGCAGTCAAGGGTCTGGGACACCGGGGCAGAGGCCCGCCTGGGAAGAAAGCCCTCTCTGCCAGGGAGGCCCACGTGCCAGGCCTGGCCAGAGGGGCTGCTGGAGGGGGAGGGGGGTCCATGCTTTCAGGGCTCTCTAGGCTCCTCCTCCTGAACTCTGGATTTACTTAGGGGTGATCTTGTCTGGGCTGTGAGGGTGGTTAATCCAAACACCCAGCGTCTAAACCTCAGAAGTGTTTCCGCTTTCCTGGGGATTAGGGAGGGAAAGATGCTCCGGCGCTCCCAAGGTCACATCCAGCGCAGCCCTGGATACAGATCTGGAGGAAGTCTGTCTGTTTGGTGAGCGACTTCACTGCTGTCCGGCAGCTGTGTGGCCGCTCCATCCGAATGTAGAAACCTGTATTTCTCAGACCTGGCTGCCCACAAGGGACCCCTGGATCTGGACCTATTGCAGGGCCCTTCGTGTGGCCCTGGCCTGCTGCACATCCCCCGAACATCCATAGTCTGCTCTAGGTTGTGCATCCCTCTTGCCGCCCTCCGGGGCAGGTGAGGTGGCAGTTCCTCTTCCGTTTCAGGTGGGGACCAGCGCTCCAGCCCTTCCGTGCCTCTGCCTGCTCCCTTGGTCGCTTTGGCCCCTGGCCATGGGCAACTCGGCAGGCAGACCCAGCTGCCTGGGGGAGAAAAGCCGGAGGTCCGAGGACTTCCTGAAGGATTCCTACCTCAAGGACTTGGGCCTGGCGCCCGGCCACTCAGCAGGAAGGAACAACGCAGAAGGCTGCACTGGGGGGCCTCCCGAGAAGCCCCCCTCAGCCCCGTGGTGATAGAGAATGGCTGGAACGCCACCCTGCCAGGGGCTGGCAAGAATCAGCAGAGCAGCCCCCTCCCGAAGCAGAACAACAAGGATGTCAAGGTGCAGAACGGCAGCCTCAGCTGCAACCCCCTCAAGGCCCATCTGGAGGCGGCAGCAGCGGCGGCGGCAGCTGGAGGGGCCTGGAGCCCGCCAAGGGCCCCCAGGGGCGGCTGGAGCTGGAAGCCTCTCACCACCACAGAGGTGACCGAGGTGACTGAGGTGACCGAGACCATTGTGACAGAGATTGTGGAAGTGACTGAGTACCCCGGGGGTGACAAGAGCCAGGAGCCTGTCGTCACCCGGAGGGTGAAGGTCCTGACGGACAGCGCCGGAGCCCTGCTCCAGGTTAATAGGAATAGGCAGCTCTTCTGGAGGGGGAGCTGAACTCTGCGCACCTGCCCCTGCTCCTTCTGGGCTGTGCTCTGCCTCCCACCCCATTCCTCTGGGGTACCTGTCAGTCCAGTGTGCAGCAGCTGGTGTTGTGCTGTGGTTGAGAGGGGGAGAGAGAGCTGCACTCTGGGTTGCCAGGCTTGACCCTCCCTGCCCCGTCTGCTGCCTACAGATGATGATGCCGTGCCACCTGACAAGGGAACTTCTGGGAGACTGTGTGTGACGCTCACAGATAGTGAAGTGCTGTGTAAATGCCGGCCGGCTGTGGTCAGGCGTTGCAGCGGGTTCTTCTCTCCTCACCCTAGTTGGCTGGCATCTGCAGTGTGGCCGACTCCCAGGCTGGCAAGCCAGCCTTTGCGGAGAGAAGCTTCCGAGAAGCGCAGGACAGTGGTGGCAGCTGCTTCCCCTGCTTGCAGGCTACTTCTCTCTCCATCCCAGTGACAGGCAGATACAGAGAGAGGGGTTTGGGGCTGGGCCGGGGGACAGAATGGCCGAGGGGTTGCTTCGGAGATTGCTGTGGTTCTGAGCTTCAGGCTCCAGGAGGCCCACTGAACGTCTGCTTAGGGTGAGCCCTGGTCCTTTCTGTGGGCTCCTCAGCATCGGCAGTCTGGGCCCTCGGGAGGGGGCGCGGCCTCCAGCTTCCCGCTCTGTATTGTGGGACGCGCAGGTGCGTGTTTGTGTGAGGGAGTGCGCGAGCGCATGCACATGTCCCTGGAGAGGGAGCTGCAGCCATGTGACCCCTGTCCTGGGTTTCGGGGTGCCAGACAACTCCTCTGCACCTCTTTTTCTCCTGCTCCGGCACTTCCAGAATATCAGGAGACCCAGGAGGCTCTCTGAGGCAGTGGGGTGGCCTGGAGAAGGTGAGGGAAGGGAGAGAAAGACAGGAGGATGTCGGGTTCAGGGTGGCGGGTAGTTTGGTGGTTTTAGGCTCCAAAGCTCATAGCCTGAAGGAGGAAGGAGGTCCTTGCCAGTAATGTGCATTACTTTCTTTACTTGAGGAAATGGGGAGCTAACTTGGGAACCCCTTTGCAATTTCTTGAGGGCCCTGGCACCAACCTCCTTTGGCCTGGGGGGAGACACAGTAATTTCCTCTGTGTGTTTGGAAGAGGGTGCTCACTGGTGCAGGCTGGCATCTCCCCACCACCCCACCAGGCCGGCAGCAGCAGCAGAGGCTGAAGGGATTCTGCTGCCCCCTGCCCCGAGGACGGGATCTCAGCCTGCTTTTCTCCCCAGGGACCCTCATGGAGCAGTGAGCCAGCTGCCCCGCAGGAGACTCTGGGGAAGCTGCTCACCTGGATCAGGGACATGGAGGACCTGATGGCCAGCCAGAAGCCACCCTCTTCTGAAGCAAAGGTGGTGAAAGCTCAGCTGCAGGAACAAAAGGTGAGTTCTCTGGGTGGGGGAAGTGGAGCAGCTTTTACATCAGGATTCTTCCTGCTGTGGGAGGTGCTGGTGAGATTTTGCCCTGTGGGGGAGGAGAGGGCTTTTCCTGGAGGAGGGGTCTCACTTGCAGGGTCTCAGGCTGCAGTGCAGAAGGAAGGCAGAGGCTTCCCGAAGAGTGCGGGACCCCACTCAGACCCTCCCCAGCTCAAAGGAGCACATGTGGGCTGTTGCGCATCTCCCCACCATTCCCTCAAAGGTGGGATGGGGGAGGCCCAGCTTGGACTGGCATCACTTGCCCTCCCTCCCTGTGCCCTGGGCATTTATTTGCAGAGCCCCCAGCCTTGACCGCTCCCTGTCCTTCCCACACCCCACCGATGAGAGTCTCAGGTTTGGTGCCTGGGGGCTTCTGTTTGCCTCTGCCTCTCTTGCCTTTGGGCTTCCAGCATGTTCTCACTGGAAGAAGCAGGACGGTGGCTCAAGCAAGCGAATCTCGTAAGGAGGCAGGAGATGCACAACATGTACAACTAATGTTTAGAGTGGAAGTGGCCATTAAAAGCCAAAAGGTGAAGTGCTACAATAACAGCTTTAAAAACAGCAGGTGCTATACTGGAGGAATTGCTGATAGAAAGGACGATGAGGCGAGAAGAGTCAGAGCAAGCCCCCTCTCCCCAGAAGCGTGGTGCCAGCCGGCCCCGAGGGACAGCGCGAGGGAGGCAGGCAGGGGGCCTGGCCTTTGTGGTGACAGGCTCAGGCCAAAGGAGAGCCACTGGCACTTACAAGAGCAGCAGTTACGAGTCTGGGAGGAGTTGAGCGCCCGACTCCGCCTGCCGCGTGAAGCTCTGTTGTCCTTTCAGGCAAATCCCATTTCCCTACCAGCCACCATCTTAGTTTGCAGTCTGAGGAGGAGGAGGTTAGACTTTTGGAGTGAATCATAGAATCACAGAGTTGGAAGAGACCCTAGGGGCCATCGAGTCCAACCCCCTGCTATGCAGGAACGCCCATCAAAGCATTCCCAATAGATGGCCATCCAGCCTCTGCTTAAAAACCTCCAAGGAAGGAGACTCCACCACACTCCATGGAGGCAACAGATTCCACTGCCGGACAGCCCTGACCGTCAGGAAGTTCTTCCTGAGGTTCAAGTGGAATCTCCTTCCCTGCAGCTTGAATCCACTGCTCCTTGTCTTAGTCTCTGAAGCGGCAGAGAACAAGCCCGCTCCCTTCTCAACATGATATCCTTTCAAAGTGCTGCAATCTTATTCAGAGAAGGATGGTTGGCGTCCACGTGTGTGCATTTAGGAAGTCACAGTGCGGTTTAGAAATTGCTATGACTGGCCTGTTTCTGTCCAAGGAGGTTCTGGGTGTCCTCCCCAGCCCTCTTGATTGCTGGACTAGACTGTTCTGCACCACATAGAGGGGCTGCCTCTCACTCCTGCTCCAGGCATCCCACCCTGTCTGTGGCTTGTGCCACCTGGGGGGAGGGTGACCAAGTTCTGAAAAAGCCCAAATGGCCACAGTGACTTGGAAAGTAGCTATTCCTCTCAGAGCTATCACAGCTCTGCAGTCCAGGGGCCCAGGACATTGGCTGCTTCACCTGGCTGTGCTGGAGGGGGAACTGTCTCGTGGTGGAGCCAAGGATGGGGAAGGCAAAATGTGGAGGGGGCCCTGGGTGGGGGTGTGGTGTGGTGGGGGTGCTGCTGCTTCAAGGCCCCTGTGACCTCTCAAGAGGCACCGCAAGAGGGAGAAAGCCTCCTGGTCAGAAGAGGGCAGCCTAAACTTACTGCTGTGCTCCTTCCCTCCCACCCCTTGGACAGCTTTTGAAGCGCCTGCTGGACGAGCGTCGGTCCCACATGGAGCATCTCCTGCAGGAGAAACCACAGGTGCCGCCTGAGCCAGCTGGCCTGACGGACTGTTGGGAAAGGAGCCGAGGCCTCTCGAGCCTCCAGGAGAAGTGGGCCTCCCTGACCCAGGAGGCTGAAGCCAGGTGAGTGGCCAGTGCTGGTCCCTCTGGGGAGGATGCAGCCCTTTCCCTTGGCCTCCAAGGGCCATTGCACAGGGGCGGGGGGCTGTTAGCACCAGCAACCTGCTGCACCAGCAGCCATTCACAAATTGTCTCCCTGACACGGAGGAGGAGGAAGGCGGCTGTGAGTGCAAGCAATCTTCAGTGAGGGGTGGACAGTGGAGTCAAAGAAGCAGAGGGAGGTGCAGGTAGGTTTGTCAGCACAGAGAGGCATCATCTGCGTGTGCAAAGCTGAGACGGGCTTTGTGCCAGGAGGTGGAGTGACAAGAGGGTGCTGGAGGAGGAGGAGGAGCTGGTGACCCAGAAATATAAGGTGAAGACAGGATTAGGGGGCGTCTGGAGGGACAAGGCAAGGACAAGAGGCGGGCGGTCATCACATGGAGCAGAGGGAGGGGTGGAACGAAAGAAAGTTAAGGACAAGAAGGTGGAGAAGAAGGTGAGAGAGAGAAAGACCTTCTTTATGTTTAAGAGGACACCATTTGAGCAGAAGGCAAATGGGTTCAGGGAGGCAGCAGGGCAGCCTTCAGCAGGCTCCCCAAGGCAGGGGCCCCAAAGACACTCAGAGCCTATCTCCATCAGGGAGGCTTTTCTCAGCCAAGTCAGTGTCAAGAGAGGAAGAACAGCATCTAGACCGTAGTGGCTTGCTTGCTTGTCCTTTTGCAGAAGAACTGCAGAAGTGGGACTGGAGCAGATGCCAGCTGGAAGGTGCGAGTGAGGGCTGGAACCCTGAGCGGCAAAAGCAGTGGTGTCCAGTTCAGGATGCTTGGTGGGGCCGTGATGGCTCCTGTCATGAGGGAGCCACAAGCTCAGGAGAGTAGTTGTCCCACAGGAGCCAGCTGTGGAAGAAGGCCTCTTTTCCTGCCCACCGTTCCTCCTTGGTGCAGCTGGGCTCTTGCCCTGAGGTTCTCCAGCAATGGCATGAGGAGGGCTACGGCTGGGAGGCAGGAGTTTGCCCCCTTCTCGCTGCTGAAGGAGGGTGCCCAACTGGGCTCTGTGCCTGGAAAGGCACCCCTTGGAGCTCTGGCAGGCCATTGGGATTCCGGGGGCGGGGGCACAGGAAGACAGCAGCAGGAGCAGGAGCAGGGAAGGGGCTTGGAGGGGAGGGAAAGGACTCCCACGTGCTCTCCCAGGCCGGGAGACACCAGCAAAGACCCACCCCCCTACCCATACCCATGGGCCTGGGCAGTGAAGGAGCCCAAAGGGAGCAGTGTCGTCTTGGGGAGGGGGAGACCTTGGGCACGAGGGCCTCTTCTCCACCTCTCCTCTGGAAGGGGATCTCCTGGCAGCCGATCTCCAACTGGTTTCATGTGGTCCTAGTCCTCTGTAACCTAGCTGCCAGGCTCTGGGCTTCTGCCGGCTCTGGAGAGGTGCTCAGGCTGGGCCAGGGCGGGCATTGCCAGTTATTCTGCCCAGGCCTCTTTCATTCTCTCTGGTATGATTTCCATGTGGAGCAGTGGGAGTTTTAGAAAGAGCCTCTGGGGCAGACCTGATTCCTGGGTGAGGCTCTCAGTCTGATTAAGTGGACTGAGGTCCAAGAAAGCCCTTGGGGAATAGGAGGGGTTTGAGTTAAGGTGCCACCAGACTTTTTGTCATTTTCGATGGGCAGATCTCCTGAGCAGGCTCTCTTTACTGCAGCGCCCCACCCTGGGAGATGTGAAGACAAGGCCTTAGCTTTCAGTCCCGAGAGACAGTGAGCCCACCAGAATCCACTGCCCTCTCAGCCTGGCTCCATGAAGGACCCCCTGCCCCACTATTTCAGTCCCTGGCGGACACTGAGTGAGCCTTAAAAGTTCCTCTGAGCCTCTGCTCCAGCAATTTGGGCACATGTGGGGTGGACAGAGATCCACGTGGAAACTGCCAGTCCAGTTTTACCCCAAGCAGATGCACCTCCCCAGGGCCAAAAGCTTTCTCAGTGCCCAGCATAAGGGAGCCTTTTGGGGCCAGCTGACCAAGCCAAAAGAAGGGACCAGCCCAGCCTCTACTCGCTCCGGGAGCTCTGGCGGGGCCCTGTGCTCACTTTTATTTCTGCACTCTTCTGCCATCTGTGCTTGGCATATTTATGCTGGCAGGCAGGACTGGTGCACTGAAGGCGTTGGTTTGTTGGTGACGGGTGACACTGTTCAGAGTGTGGGGGATCAATGTCTCTGGTATGCAGATGCCCCCACCTCCTCTGTCAGTCTAAATCCAAGGGAGCTACTGTGGTTCTTAGTCCGCAGTGGCCAAGGTAAGGTAAACAAATTGAAATCAAGGGAGCCCTGGTGGCGCAGTGGTTAAATGCCAGTACTGCAAGCCACAAGGTTGTGAGTTCGATCCTGCCCGGCTCTGAGGTTGACTCAGCCTTCCATCCTTTCGCAGGTCGGTAAAATGAGTACCCAACTTGTTGGGGGGCATGTATAGAAATGTTTCGAAATACATGCTATTTGTAAGTTGTTCGCCGCCTCAATCCATATGGAGAGGCGGGATACAAATAAATAAATAAATAAAAAATCCAGTTTGGCAAGGCCGTCTTGGTCAGTGGAAAGGCGGACCAAGGGATGGATCCAACCTGCGCAGCTCTCTCCCTTTCAGAGCTCAGGTGTACTGTTTGTGTGGATTGGTGGATATAGCCATGAATTGGGTGTCCATGTTTCAGTGGCGGCCAGGAGTATGCTGGCACAGTGAAGGCCAGTGCATCAGCTGCCCACCTCTGGTTGGATTGCCACCGTAGTGACACACGTCTTAGTTGCATCCTGGTTTTATTCCTGTTAACGTGTGCTGTGTGGCGCTGCCGTTCAAAAGTGTTTGGAAACTTCACATGGTCCAGAATACTTCAGCCTGACTGTTGACGGAGGCCGGGTGCAAGCAGCCGGGTACAAGCAGTGGTGCTTCTCTTGCTCTCCGGCTGTCGCTTGGGTTCCAGGCCCAGCCCTGAGTGCTGGGGCCACCTCAAACAAAAGATCTATGCCAGTTCAGAAGGGCCACATTCTCTTTTATGAATCTTTGCAGGTTTTGAGAACTTTTCAGAGGTGCCCTTCTCTCAGCCCTGCTGCCCTCAGGGGCACATTTGATGGGGACCTGAGAGACAATGGCTGTTCCCAGCCTCTGGAACTCCTTGCCAAGGGAACTGGAAGCCCCCCTTTTGCTTCTCCTTACCCTGGCCGGGGTAGTGGTGGTGGTGGTGGTAGTGGTGATTTTGGAGGTGATGCAAAGGCCTTTTTATTCACACCAGCTCTTTGACTTCCAGCTGGGCAGCTCTTCAAGAGCACCGTGCTGGCTGTGTACCTTTGTGGCTTTTCACTGGCGTCTTTTTAATCTAATTTTTTTGTTTCAATTGTATTCAAACTTTATTCCTGTTTCCTGCTCTAAGTGTCATTTTGTGGCAAAAATGCTTGCTTTTTTGTTTTTCTATTTACATTGCCATAATTATTTCTTAATGGGCTCCGTACATAAAAAGAAACACCTACAAATCCGCCCCCATCATTTTGGTGGTACATTTGGTGTAAGTCTTCCGCCCTTCCCCGTAAGGGTTTTGTCAGCCTCCCTGTTAGAATTTGTCCACTGGCCTCAGGCAGCCTCCATAAGCAAATAAGTAGACCAAGAGCAAAACCAGGTTCCACCCACCCCCAGAGGGCTAAGGGGAGATGGGCACGCACCGTGCACCTATGGGGTGGGAGGCGATTAAGCTGAGCCAAGGCAACTGGGCTCCGCATGTGCTGGAGCTCCAAGGGAGGGGCTTGTGGGAAGGAGAGAGGGGCAGTAGTGCAGTCTCCGTCATGAAGGGAACTGCGAATGACCTGCTGGTGAAACTGACATGTACTACCATTGTGCAAAGGGACAACCACGTGAAAGCGCCTGCAACCGCTGCTGCCTCTGGGCCCAAATCCTCTCCTTCTGTTCTGCTGCCTGGCTTGGGTTAAACTCCTTATCCAAAGCCGATTCCTTGCTGAGTGCTTCCTTCCGGTCTTCATCCCATCTCAGAAAGTCATTGCCATCTTCTGGCCAGAATTCCTTACACCCACCTCACCTGCCCCATATGGTCCACTGGTCCACTCTCATGAGCTCTCCCTTGCCCAGTTGCCCCCCTCCTCTTCCAGAAGAGACCCCCCTGAGCCACCTCCTGGCAGACGAGGTTCCCTGAACCCTTTCCCGGCTTTTCTTCTCCCAGACCAGTCCTCCTCCTCCTCCTCGTCTCTGGGCTGGCTTCAGAGCTCCCTGACTCAAGGGCAATGCAGAGGCGGCTCAGTCAGAGCAGCTGGGCCTTAAGGGGAGGGGGCGCCTGGTGCTCTGGCAGGTGAAGGGGCTACTCCCACTGCTGTTCCAGTGGATTGCTGTGGATTCCACTGCCGTGCCTGTGTGTCTGACGGGGAAGGGCAGGGAGGGAGGGGCCTTTGTGGAGGGAAGGTCTCTCTGGACCAGAGGACTCTGTAGGTATTGTGGGGTGAGGGGGCAGACCCGGGTCCTCTTCCGCCTTCCCGCCACCTTCCCCCTTCTCCTCCTCCTTAGTGGCCATCTCTTCCAACAGGCATGACTCCCTGGAGCGGATCCTTCCTGCCGCTCATGCCTTCCAGGAGTCGGTGGACTCTTTCCAAGACTGGCTCGGTCAAGCAGAGAGGGAGCTGGCCCAGCTCTGGCGCACCAGTGGGAGCCTCAGCCTGGCCCAGGAGGCCTGTCAGCAGGTCCAGGTACAGTCAGCGGGTGGGGAGGTTGCTTGTGTGCTTGCCTCACTAGAAGCCACGGGTGGGGGAGAGAGAGAGGGGACGGGACTGGCACAGAGAAAAGGGAGTCATTCCCCTTCCGGGCAGGCAGGCAGGCAGGCACAGACCCCCTTCCTCAAGGAGGAGGAGGAGGAGGAGGAGGAGGAGGAGGAGGAGGAGGAGGAGGAGAGGGAAATGGGGTGTGTGGAGGGGTTGCGTGTAATCATGGAAGGAGGAGTGGGGGGACACACCCTCTTCTTGAACTGGAGGGAGTACCACCCCCTGACACCCATGCACATCCCATGACTCAGCTGGCATCTCTGCAAGGGGCAAGGAGGGGGGCATATTCTCTGTTGGCCCCCCAGCTCCCACCGCAGGCAAGCACAGGGTCCGGGACCCCTCAGATGTGGCCCCTCTGCAAAGGTTGGGCTGAAAGCGTGTCCAGAGAAGGGTGACTAAAATACTGGAGGGTCTAAAGCCATGAAATTGTCTGAGGAGCAGCTTAGAATGCTGGGGATGTTTAGTCTGCAGAAGAGAAGGTTGAGAGGGAACATGATGGCCATGTTTAAATATTTGAAGGGATGCCATGTCGAGGAGGGAGCGGGCTTGTTTTCTGCTACTCTAGAGACTAGGATACGGAGCAATGGAAAAGAGATTCCACCTGAAACTCAGGAAGAACTTCCTGACAGTCAGAGCTGTCTGGCAGTGGAAAAGGCTGCTGCTTCAAAGGAGTGTGGTGGAACCTCCTTCCTTCTTTGGAGGTTTTTAAGCAGAGCCCGGATGGCCATCTGTTGAAGGGAGTGCTTTGATGGGGGTTCCTGCATGGCGGAAGGGGTATGGACTGGAGGGCCCCTGGGGTCTCTTCCAAGTCTATGATTCTATGATTCTAAGTGTGTGTGTGTGTGTGTGTGTGCGTGCATGCATGCGTGTGTGTGTTTGCTGGGCTGGGAGCCTGCTCTGATAGTGGGGTGTGTCTCCCTGTGGGGCAAAGTGGGCTGTTCCAGTGGAGGGGGAAGGGTCCTTGCAGCCCCTTCAATGGCTAACTTCCCTCCCATCAGACTCTGAGCCAAGAGATTCGCTCCAGGCCGGCTGAGCTGGACCAGGTCCTGGAACATGGACAGCGGCTTCTGGAAATGGTGGCAGGCAAGTGGGTCCCGCAGGGTGGGCGGTGGCCATTGCACAGCGGGGCAGACCCCACAGGAGGGGGGGGGTTGGTGAGTGCAGTTGGAGGGGGAAGTTTTGTTCAGTGAGTAGGAGTGGCCAGCACACTCTCTGGCTGGCCCAGTCTGCAGTAGCGCTGGTGGTCCCTGGGAAGCCAGAAGACATTCGGGGCCCAGAGAGGGCAGCAACACCGGTGCCGCCTGTCCCTGGGCACCCCGGAAGCTCAGGCAGGCAGAGCGGGCTGCGGAAGGGAGCCTCAGAGGGCCACCTAGATGCAGCTCCCCACCCTCCAGAGCATCTCTGGTGTCAGACGTTGGAATCTGCCTGCTCCTCCTTTGCACGTGGAGCCAGAAACTCTGAAACAGGAACGTTGCTCTCAACAAACAGAACCCTGAGCAAACAAGATGCAGTACCTCCCTCTCGTCTTTGGACCCCAGTGTGAGATTCCTCCTCCGCTTTTTATAAAGAAGCAGCACCTTTGGGGATGCAGGTGGGAGGGGAAGGGCTTGAGCCTGTGCCTAGCACTCCTCGTGGGGTGGGAAGGAGGCACAGGGAATGGAGGCTGTGCTGCTCAAGGGCCCCAAACCAGTTGTGCTGCTGGCCCCTCCTCCCCGTTGCTCCTGACACCTTCTCTTCCACTGGTCTCCTCCGTTTGCTTGCTGGGTGGCTTTCCATGCACCTAATGGGGATGGGACCTCTGGCTCAGCAAGTGTCTTAGCTGCCACTGAAGGCACCCAAGGCTCTGGGCTGATGCTGGTCACAGCGTCCCCCTCCCCGGCCCAGCACAGGGAGTGTGGCAACTCCCCGCCTGCAGCCAGGACCCCCTTCCCTGGTCAGGGCTGGAAAACGCCCCCGCCTCCACTGCCACCAGAGTCTTTTCAGGGATTTTGCCAGATCTGTCCTTCCTGGACAGGTCAGGGTAAAGCTGAAAGAAAGACAGTCTCTTTTGGAAAATAGATTTTGTTTCTGCTTGCATTAAGAATAAATGTCATTGATTTTTATCTGCTACCCACCCCATAGGGTGAAGGGTGTGAACAGCACGAAGTGAGCAAGGACACACGTGCAGGAAGAGCCTGGGCTGTGGGCAGGGAATTTGCAAGCCCTCTTCAAAGGCCTGCCCCCGACTCCCAGCGCCTCCTGCTCCACAAGGGGCCAAAGGGCTTGGACCAGGGCTGGAGAGCCCCCCAGCCCAGCCCCCTGAAACGGCTGGTGCTTCCCAATGCCTGGCTGCCTTCCCCGGGGTGCGTTTCCCCACGTGCTGCCCACACCCACCCACCACTCAAGAGCCACCATGGGTGGCTGTTGTAAGGCAGCCGCACCAGTCTGGCTCTTCTGCTTTGGCATTGGCCACAGCTGGGGTGCAGAGTGGACTGAGGGGCCCTGAGCCTGTTCTGCAGCCCTACGGGCGGGGAGGGCATCGCAGCAGATGGTCTTGGGGCTGAGCTGATGCCACGCTCCCCCTGCAGGGAAGGAAGCCTGCCTTACCCAGGAGAAGATGGATGCCCTGCGGATGCGGTTCCTGGTGGTGAGCCAGAGCAGCGCCGACATCCTGGGCCGCCTGGAGCAGACCTTGGAGGCCTCCTCGCGTCTGGAGCCGGCCCAGGAGGATCTGGCCCTCTGGCTCGCCCGCATGGAGAAGGAGCTCTTCTGCCAAGAGCTGGGCCCACGAGGAGATGGGCCCAGCTCAGTTGCCCTGGTGGACAGAGAGAAGGTGATGGGGGGGCGGGGGGGCCTTCTCTCTCAACTTCCTGTTGCCAAAAACAGCGGGGGGGCTCCTGGACAGAGCACGGCAGCAAAGAGGGCTCCTGGCCTGGGGTGGCTTGGCTCATTCTGCTTTCACCCTTTCTGGCCGTGCCTTGTCCCATTGTCCCCCAGGAGGGGAGGATGGGGCAGCTGGCAGGCAGCCGCTGTGGACCTCGCCACTGGGAAGGCACGGGGTGGCCACCCCACCTCTGGTGCTAAAGCAGACCCTCCTCTGTGCATCCTCAGGAGACCCCTTGCCCAGCCTTGTGGGAGGGGGGACTTCACTGTCTCCCCTGGAAACAGGCTGGCAGCAAGCTCAGCTCTCTTGCGAGTGCACTTTGGGGTCCAAAGGCCCTTGGGGCTCAATCCCATTGCCCCCTGAGTCTGGCGGGAGATTTCTTGGATGACCAGCTGGCCCCTCTTGTCTGTCTGGGGGGAGGCTGGCGGGTGCCCCATGGGTTAGACACCCCCCAGCCCAAGGCAGCCCTTCCAGACCCCCAGGAGGCATGTCCTTCTCTCTCAGCTCGAGGCGGTTCTGCAGTCGGAATTGGACCAGTTGTCCCAGCTCAGCACGCGGCTGGATGGGCTGGGCCAAGTGCGCCTGGAGGCTCAGGCCCTCTGCTTGCAGCGGGAGGAGCACAAGGTTGGTGCGAGGGGAGGGGGGCCGTCAGGAGGGCGGGGAGCAAGCGGTCCCTGTGCCACTCCCTTGGGCCATCCCAGACCGGTGCCGCGGTGCCAGAGGTTGTCCCCAGTGTCACTGGTCTTGGGCACTCTGTGGGCAGGGGGTACGGAGAGACTCGTGGTGCCTTTTTGGCTCAGAGGGGCTCTGGCTAGGCCTCCCACACCACTCGGTGGAGACTCTCTCTGGGCCCTTACCATTCCAAGCCAGAGCCAGAGGGCAGGAGAGCCCCGGTGTAAGGCCAAGCACCCAGGCAAGGTCAGTCAGCCCACGCAACTGCACAGGCAGGTCCCCCTGAGAGGAGGCTGCCTGGGCAATACTTGCGCCCACAAGCTACATTGCTGGTTCCAGGGGAAGCCAAGGGTCCCAAACCCCCCCCCTTTGCTGGCCCCATGTGGTCCACCAGTCTGAGGGGGCCAAAGTCTGTCTCTGCCCGAGGAGACTAAAGGGAGCTGCTGCCACTGTACTTCCCACCCTTCTCTTTTCTTCCTTGTCCCACCCCCAGCTGGTTTCAGCAGAGATCCTGCACCACCAGGGCCTTGTGGAGCGGCTTGTGCCCATCGCCAACCAGATGCTCAGCTTCTGCCCTCCAGACGTGCAGCAGCAGCTCCAGGTGAACCAAGCAGGAGAAGGAACTCTGTGTGTGTGTTGGGGAATGCTGCTGAGCGCAGTCAGGGAGACCACCTTCCGCAGTACCCCCTTAAAGCAGCGGGTGGCACTGCGGTACCAAGGGGTGGGGGAGGTGGCACACAGTCCGTTTTCCCTGCCCTCCCCTTCCTGCTCCTTCTTCCCTTGACTGTAGCTGTGGGGGGTCTGAGTTGACCTCAGGCCACAGGGGGAGACCTAGTGTGCAGAGCCCACCCCACTGCAGCCCCGCGTCCCTTCTGCCCTTTATTTACCACGCAGGGTCAGACCCACCGAGTTTGGCTTGGCTTGGCTTCCAAATGGGCGAGAGGATAAGCGCCGTGGGAAATTGGCTGGGTCCCTTCCTGTGAGCCCAGCTGCCCTTCCGCAGTTGCAGAATTTTGCAGGGGAACCTGCTTGTGGCCTAGATTCCCCCATCACGTCTTCTGTCTGCTTCCCTGAAAGCTCTCTCAACAGGGAGAGGTGGGAAGTCTGCACAGTGCCTTTTGGTTGGCAGTGCCAGGAGCTGTCTGCCTGGATGCTCCACCTCTCCCTGCAGGGCAAGAGCCCCCCGCCCCACCGTGTCTTTGCGGTGATTCTGAACTACGATCAGTAAAGGCAGGAACATGGGGACTCACAGGGCAAAGCGGGGCACGCAGTCTGGAGGTATGGCACAAGGCGAGGCGTCTGTGAGGCCCAGTGAACCAGAGGCCGGGCAACTCCCCCGCCCCTCCCTGGTCACACTGGGCTCCTGGAGGAGGGACCCAGACCGTGCTCTGGGAGGAATTGCTCCAGCTGCAGTGGGGGGGAGCATTGTGGGGAAGGTCTTAGAGCCCCATTCCAGTCCTCACACCATCAGGGTGTGCCAGTCCAGAGGTCAGTGAAAGGGTCTCTTGCCCCCGTCATCTTTTAGAGGTGTGCAGCCTTGGGTTGGGCTGGTGATCTCTCTAGCCAACCCCCGATAAAATCCACTCACCTGGCCTAAAAGAAACGGGGGGAGGGGGCTACAGGAAGGGTGGACCCCTGTGCAGGAAGGGTGGACCCCTGTGCAGCACCCTTCAACTCAGGCTCCAGTTCCACCCTGACTGCTGGGGCCCCTGGCCCCTCTTCCTTCCTCTCGTGGCCCTTGGAAATGGGCCCGCCCCACCCTCCACTCATTCTGGAAGCCAAGTAGGCCTTGGCCTGGCTGCGTCCTCAAGTGGGAGATCGCAGAGGGCAGGGGGTTGGGGTGGGGTGCGGGGAGAGAATTCTACCTTCAATCCTTGCCAGCCACAGCTGCCAGTCAGCGTTGACAATACGGGTGAGATGGATAGATGGATGGATGGATGGACACCCGAGGGTCCAGGTTAGCGTGAGGGCAGCTTGCTAGATCCTTGCCCCCTTTCTTTTATTAAGAAAATGGATTGGTATCAGTGTGGCTCTTGCTGGTGTTGTTGGCAGCCCAGCTGGCACAAGGAATTGGGAAGTGGCTTTTTTTTAAAAGGCAAATTTAATAATACAGTCATCCCTCCACATTTGCTAGGGGTAGGGGCACAAGACCCCCATGAAAGTGAAAAAACCATGAATAACTCTCTGCCCTCCCAAACCATATTTAACACACAAAAACACACAATGGCTTCCTTTGAGGCATCAGTTCCTTCACACGGCAGAAGTGGGGGGCTGGTGGGGCTTCCTGCCACCTCCACTACTGCCTCACGCCATTTTTAAGAGGGACTTATGAGCCTCATGGGCAGTTTCTCAGTCTTATGAGGCTTTTAGTCCCTATTAAAAATGGCATAGGGAGGCAGCAGAAGTAACAGTAAATAATCTGTGGATAATCAAATCCGCAAAGGTGAAACCTGCAAGTGTGGAGGGTACTAAAGGGTACTAAAAATGGGCACAACTGAAAAATTAATTCACTGAGATGCAATATCACAGTTTAAAAAAACATTGCAATGGCTGACTAAAACACAAAGGGATTGTAATGCAGACCCAGCTGAGAGAAGAACCAGCGGAAGCGTTTGGCTCAAAGTCTTCCCTGGCGGTGGTCCGTTGCTGCAATCCAGCCCATCAGCCAAGAGAAAGAGAAAGAGCCACCCTGTGCGGTGGGGCGGAGGCAGCCAGGAGCTTTACTCCCTGCTGCCAGCTTCCCTTGCTGTGGTGCACTTCCTGCTCAGGCTTCATGCATCGGGAGGCAGGGGCTGGCTGGGGGGGGGCTGCTTTGCTCTTGAGTTTTGGTACCCTCTTGAGGCCAAGCACCTTTTGGCTCCCCAGAGCCCTGCTGCTGTTCCCGTTGGACTGCTCAGGCCTATGGCTGATTTTTTTGGCATGCAGCCACTCACTTCTTTTGTAAATGCAATTACAGTGCTTTCATGTGTCCCATGAGCTTGGTGTTTGTCTTATGTCCAATTGTTTGACTTGCACAGCAAATCAGGGTGAGGAAGACACCAGCTGAAACCTTTGGGGTTGGTTCTTTTCTTGTAAAGGTTTATGCCGTGACCCTTCTGTGTTTTAATCAGCTGTTGTAACAGTGCGGTGCCTTTAAAAATGCCATTGAGCCTGTATTTGTCATTTCTGTTCCACGCCAGTTCTGTGTGCCCACTTGCTGACAGCCCATCCAGACACCCCAGGGCCATGCTGCTGCTTTGCCACGAGGTGTCCTTCCCAGTGATGTGACCGGCCATGTGTGTGGGGGCAGACAGGCTAGGAAGGAAGGAACCCACTCCACAGAGCAGAACTCCTCCTCTCCCGCAGGGCCAGAGCAGAGAAGATGGCCGTTGAACTGGGCCTTCTACATAGGGGCACTTTTGTGGGGAGGGGGAGAAGGCCAGCACGGCCGGGCCCCAGTCTGAAATGTCAAAGAACCACCCTCAGGGGAAAGAACAGCTAGCAAGGAGGGGGTTTCTGGCAGAAACATCAGTCCAGGGCCCAGACATAGAACTGGAGTCCATTTTGGATTGGGACCTCACAGCTGTTCCCCTCTCCCCCGCCCCAGCAAGAATCTTCCCAGCTAAGCAGCCTTGTCCGGGGAGGGGGGAGGCAAATGTTGTACACTCTTTGGCTTTCAGCCCTGTTGCTGGTATGTGACCTTGGGTGAGCCCTCCTCAGTGGTTCAGTCCATCGCCCTATGGGTGGTCATGGTTGGGGGGCCCACTCTACCAAATGCCCCCCTCTCATTTTGTGCCTGGTGTGCTCCCAGCCACTGGTTGGGCCTCTGCAGGAGCTCACGGAGCGCCTCGGACACCGGAGCTCAGCTTGTGCGGTGCCGCTGGAGCAGGCCCAGTTGCTGCTGGCCCAGTACGCCGAGGCCCACGGGGAGCTTTCTCCTTGGCTGGAGGAGGCGCGGCGCGCATCAGAGCGGTTCTCTACAGACAGCCTCAGCTGCGACGCCTTCAGGGAGCAGCAGGAGCTGTTGCAAGTGAGTGGCAGGGGAGAGGGGCTCTGCCTCGGCCCCATCGCTCCCCTGACCCACCCATCTTTCACGTGTCCTTCCCGCCTCTGCCCCCTGCAGGGTCTTCGGGAGGCAATCGCAGAGCACAAGCCGCTGGTGGCAAAGCTCCAGAGGGTCTCCGGGCAGCTGGCAGAGCTCAACCCCCAGGAGGCCACCCCCTTCCTGCAGGGCTGGCGGGCGGCGGAAGAGCAGTACAGCTGCGTCCGAGAGCAGGTCCAGCGGGCGGCTGCGGTCCTGGAGGAGGCCATACCCCGATACAGCCAGGTCAGGGAAGGGCCGGCGGGACTGAGGGATGCTTATGGGAGGCAGTGCCCCCCCCACGAGGCCGGCCAGGCTGCCCTACCTTCTCCTCATCCTCTGCACCAGCACAGAGAGCCCTGCCGTGTGCCTGGAGTGGGGTTCAGGCCTGGCCAGGTGGACCCCCAAGCTCCAGAAAGCTCCTATTTCCCAAAAACTTAGTGGGATTTTATAAAAAATCTAAGCTGATAAATGTATGAAATTAGGTTTCTCAGATGCAGCCTCTTTGCTCCAGATGTGAAGGAAACAGGTGTGTACCTAAGAGACCGGGTGCAAATCCTGCCACTTTTATAGGGGGAGGAGGCAACGGCACAGCCCGTGGGTGCAGAGGATGCCAGGTGTATGATGCCAGACCCCTCTGGGCTGTGATGGAGACCCCAGAGGGCTAGCCAGTTTGAGCCTGGATGCTGCCAGTCCCCCAGCTGAGCCTTCTGGTGGTTGGAAGGGGCTGCTGAAGGACCGCGATGGGCGTTGGGTTATGGGGTGGGGGTGGAAGAAGAGGAGGTGTTCAGATGACCCTGAGGAAAAAGAAACTGCTTGTTACTTCTCTTTTTTTTTTTTAAAAAAAAAATGCCTTTATTACGTTTTCCTTCTCCCAAGGAGCTCGACGCAGCGTACTTGGCTCTCCTCTTCCCCTCTCCCCACTTTATCCTCACTTCATCCCTGTGAGGAGGGCCAGGCAGAGAATGTTGACCCAGAGCCCCCATCCCGTGAATCCCAGGGCACTGTGGGAACTGGAACCTGGATCACTTAGGTTCGCAGCACATGTAACACGGCACAGGTCTCTGTGTGGAGGCAGCCTCCCCGAGCACCAGGGTCTCACACTGAGGGGGCCCTTTGGGGTCCCTGTGGCCCAGCTCTGGGAACAGAACCCTCCGTTTCTGTGGTGGGGTCCTTCCCCTTCATCCTCTGCTCCCCCCCCCCACAGCTGTCTGAGCGGATGGCGCTGATGGTGGAGTGCTTGGAGAGGCTGCGGAGTCGCACGCAGCCCCAGCCGGTCGTGCGAGGGGACTCAGCCTGGCTCCGGGAGCAGCTCCGGGAGAACGGCCTCTGGCTGGCAGAGCTAGAGAAGCTGGGCGTGGCCCTCGAGACCCTGCGGGGCCAGGGGGCCGAGCTGCTGGCCACCATGCAGACGAGCGCAAACGAAGGTACTCCAGGCCCGGGGGCCCCCTGCTCAAGGTGTCCCTTTTGGACCAGAAGGTGCTGGGGAGAGCAGGTCTGGAGGGGCAGAGCCCCACCCCAGGTGGGCTGCCAGGGCCTTGGGATGATGCTCTTTCCCTCTCTGGGGACAGAGATCCAGGGGCGCGTGGAGCAGCTGCTGGGCCAGTGGAAGGAGATGTGGACGCAGGGCGAGGAGCGGGAGTGCTGGCTGCAGGACCTGCTGGCACTGGCGGACCGATTCTGGCATGGCCTCTCAGACCTCGCTATCACCATCAATGACGCCCAGCGGGCGGTGCTGGAACCCGAGGAGTCTGCCTGGGACCCAGAGGCCATCCGGGCCGGGCTTGGGGCCATGCAGGTACTGGGACTGGTCCCTGGGGCTTTGGGCAACCTTGGCTAAAGCAGGTATTATGGTGTTTCCCTAAGAAGTCCTGGGAATGGTAGTCCTAGAGCCAAGAGGAGCTCTGTGGCTGGATCAGAACGGGCAGCCACTGGTCCAAAATTCACCTGCCCAGCAGCACCCTCCCTCTCCTTCCCCTGCCAACTGGTACTCTGAGGCACTCTGCCCCGATCCTGCCTGCTGTGACTCTCCTTCCGTGAGTTGCTCCGAGCACCTCTGAAGTCGTTCCAGTGGGCGGGCATTGCTACGCCCGCATTGCTGCAAATTCCACCATCTCAACCATGGGGCTCGTGAAAAAGCACCACCTTCCTTCTCAGTTGCTCTCCCACTGTCCTCCTGCCCCACTGGGGTCGTCACCCCCCACTTCCTCCACCATGCCCTCTCCGTTGTGCCTGGGGGAGCATTTTCATATGTCAAGATCTGCCCTGCTGGCTCCTTCTGCCCCTTGACATTTTTGCAACCTCTGTCGACCCTGCAGGGCCTCCCACTTCCTGTGGGGCTACTCTGCCTGCTGTTTCCTCCCCCCAGACCCTGCGTGAGGAGATCGATGCCCTACAGAGTGAACTGGACTCCCTGGGCACCCTGGGTGTGGAGCTGATGGCCTCGTGTGGAGACCTAGAGAAGCCGGATGTCACCAAGAGCCTGGATGAGGTGAGCAGGGTGGAAGAGGATCCTGGGGGTGGGGTGGGGGGCAGCAGGAGCCAGGGTGTCCTCTGCGTGCTGGGGGAAGCCACGGCCTCAGCCCCACCTTGGAAACTGAGAAGTCTGCCTGTGGGCAGTTTGCAGGCGACATCGCTTGGAGTGTTTCTGCGCTGTGCACATGCAGCACCTTCACCTTACTTTCAACAGTCATGGCTCCTTCTGATGGAGTCCTGGGATTTGTAGGCCTGTAAGGTACTTAGAATTATGTAAAGTCGAAGGCTTTCACAGCCGGAATCCGTAGGTTGTTGTGGGTTTTCCTAGTTTTGAGGCCATGTTCTATTAGTACACGGCCTCAAAACCCAGAAAAACCACAACAATTGTATTTAGAATTCTTTAGCACATTCCCTTGAAGTGCACAGTAGAAAGTGAAAAGGAACATGGGGTTACTGTTGCTCATAAGTTCAATGTGAGCCAGCAGCGAGATGCTGCAGCAAATATTTCAGCTTGCATTAATAGAACACTATCATTCTGTGCTAGTCGAGCCTCACCTGGAGTCCTGCATGCAGTTCTGGGCACCTCACTTGAAGAAGGTATAGACAAAGTGGAGCATGTGCGGAGAAGGGCAACAGGGGATGATAAGAGGGATGGAGAACAAAACCTCCGCAGAGAGGCTGGAGGGGCTGGGCATTTTCAGCCTGGGGAAGAAAAGACTGAGGGGTGGCGTGAGAGCCCTCTTCCAGTACCTCTGGAGCTCTCACAGAGAGGAGCAGGCAGGCTTGTTCTCTGCTGCCCCAGAGACCTAATGGTTTTGAGTGGCAGGAGGGTAGATTTCAGTTGAACTTTAGAAGGAACTTCTTGATGGTAAAAGCAGAACAGAGAGGTGGTGGAGCCCCTTCCTCTGGGTGTCTTCAAAAAGAGGCCAGACAGCTACGTGCAGCTGGGGAGGCTCTAGCTGCAGGTCTTGCACTGAGTTGGGGGCTGGATCCCCTGGCCCACGGGGCCCCTTCCAAATCCAAGTTTCTCTGATTCTGCTGCATGCAGGCTCCAGCCTTGTGGCTGATAATTCCAAGTACTTCACAAAGCCACAAACGCCAGCATTCCCTCAGATGGGCCCCTTGGGAATTGAAGGGGGGTCAAAGTGGTACCACTCTGCCGTGTGGAAGGGAGATGCTGCCAGGGTTGGCCACGTTGGCATTTCCCTCCCGGGAAGGACTCCCAAAAGCACCTTAGGAGGATGGGAGAAGAAAGTGGCCTTCCCTACAGGGGGAGTGCAAAAGGCCATTTGCAGCAGGGAGGAGTGGAAGGAGGGCCCTGCCTCTAACACCAGGGGGACCTGAGGGGATGGGGCGGGGGTGAGTATGCCAGGGAAGGAGGGGTGGGTGGGTGGACTAGCATCTCCTCTGAACCTCAAGCAGGGGGTGGGTGGGTGTTAGCTTGGCCTTCCTTCCAGCCACAAAGGTCTCTGTGCCCCATGAGTCCCCCTGTGGGGGGCGAGGGGCTTGCTGGAGTGGACTTACCTCCCCCCCTCCTCCTCTTTCTGTCCCACTCCTGCCTGGCTTGTGTTGGCAGCTCTACTCGTGTTGGCACAGCGTGAGCAAGGTGTGGACGGAGCGGCAGGTGCGACTGGAGGAGCAGCTGCAGGCCTCCCTGGCGTACCAGGAGACCATGGAGGTGAGGCGTTCCCTGCCCCAGGCCGTCAGTGAAACTGTGGGTGGCCGGTCAGCCCAGCAGTGGCATTGCCCTCCCCAGGGCCAGCACAGAGGGCTTGGACTGGGCACCTGAGTGACGCTGAGGGTTCCCATGGAGAGCAGGGGACCTGAGGGGGCAGAGCTGAGCCATCATGGCCCAGACCCTTCCCTCTTCCTCTGGCCCCACGGGCCACTACTGTCAGGTGCTCCCCAGTGGGAAAAGCTTTGTGATTGGAATATGCCCAGGAGCCCCAGCACTTGCAACATGCACGTGTGCATGTGCACACATGTGTACCCAGATGGCTCCCTTGAAATACGATTGCCCCCTGCAAATGCGCTTTGAGCTGCAGCCAGGCCCTGCCGGGCAGCTCTGCCCTCTCCCCTTGGTTCTGAGCCCCCTGGCAGTGGCAGACACATGAACCCTTGTGCCTGGCAGCATTGCCCAAGCCCTGCCAGCCATGGAAGGCCATGTGGGCACCCAACTGGGCCAAAGTTCTGCCCAGAGTTCTTTGAGCCCCCTGCCACTCCCTGCCCTTGCTCTCCTGAGGGACATGCACACTCACATGGGTCCAACCCCCCTGATCCCCTCCCCTCCCCTTGATGCCTGCCTGCCCTCTCTCTAGAGGCACTTGGGCTGGTTGGAGAAAGCAGAGCTGCGGATGGCAGAGGAGTTCCTGGTTGCAGGAAACCCGGAGCTGGTGAAGCAGCAGCTCTTGGAGCTGAAGGCAAGTGCGGAGTGTGGGGGAGGGAATTGGGGCTGGAGGACTTCCCATGGGCACGCAGACGTCGCCCACTGAGCCCTGAGCTTTGGCTCTGTGAGCTGCTGCATGTGTGGCTGAAGGCACAGGCTGAGCAACCCTGTGGTCCCCAAGTGGAACAGGGCCAAAGGCTCTGCCCATCCCAGGCCGATCTCCTGGAAAGCTGAGACGCAGGTTGTGGCAAGGTACGCACAGGTGCCATGAAGCTGCCAGGAGTGGTTCTCTCTTGGTGCCACCTGGAACTTGGCATAAGCTTCACCAGGCAAGTGACAGTCTTCATGACCACAAAGCCCCTCCTTGGCACCCAGTAGCTGGGAGAGGCCTGCCCGCAGCCTCTGGAGAACCACTGGGCTGCCGTCTGCAGCATCGAGAGGATGAGCTAGTAAGGCGGGGTGCCTTGATGAGCGCTTCCTCCACCTCTCCTGGCAGGACTTCAAGAGGGAGCTGTACCAGTGCAAGGTGGAGGTAGAGAGCGTACGGCACCAGGGGAGCCCCAGGGGGGCTGGCAAGAAGGACCCCCCTAGAGCTCTCTGCAACTTCCGTGACCGCTGGAATCGGCTGGAGGAGGAGATGGTAGGCCGGCAGGTGAGGCCTCCCCTCTGGAGCAGGGGGCGTTGGGGGATGGAGTGCAGCACAGGGCCTGAGGATGTGCCAGGGGCAGGAGCAAGGGCTCTGCCTTTGGGCTAACTGAATGCCATGCAGGGCCAGGAAGGGATTTCTTTCTGGGGCAAAGTGGGCCACGCTGGCACTTCTCAGCAAGGCCGAGAAGGTCACACTCCAGCGCCTCCCTTTCACAGCATGAGCTAGAAGCTGCCCTCCTGGGCCTGGGTCAGTTCCAAAACCAGCTGGAAGAGCTACTGGAGTGGCTTGCGCACACCACAGAGCAGCTGGAGGAGCCCACCACCCTCTCCCTGGACCTGCAGAGCTGTGAGATCGAGCTGGCAAAGCACAAGGTGAGGGGGTGGGTGAGGGACGGGGGGCTGCCTGGTTTTCTGTCCTTAGCCAGGCCTTGCTGACTGCTCCCCGTCTTGGCAGGTGCTCCGGAATGATGTCTTGTCCCACGCCCGCACAGTCCAATCTGTCCAGGAGGCCGGCCAGGGCCTGCTGCTCTCTGGTGGGAAAGAGGCGGGAGAGGGGCTCCGTGGCCGCCTCCAGGAACTGAGCTGGCGCTGGGACTTTGTCCTGGGTGAGACAGAGAGCCGCCAGCAGCAGCTGAAGAGCAACCTGGGCCAGGTGAGTTGGGCGGTGTGATGAGCTGGGGCAAAGGGAGAGAAGCCTAGGGGTGGCTGGCCCAGCAATCTGCCCTAGAGCCTGCTGCAGGGGTGCTCCAGCTTTCTTCTCTCCCCGCCAGCCTCCTGCCGTTGGGGGAGCATGGCAGGGGATGAGGTCTCTCCTCCTCCCCCATCTCTGAGGGTCTTTTGATGGAGGGGGCCACACTCTCCCTCATCCCCTCATCATAGAGGAGGGGAGGGGGCCCTGCTTTGTCCACACGTGCTCTCCCTTCTGCTCCTCGCAGGTGCAGGGGATCGCTCTGGAGGTGACAGACCTGCTCCAGTGGCTGGAGCATGTGGAGCTGCAGCTCTTCTTCTGCAAGCCAGTCTGGGGCCAGCCGGAAGCAACCAAGGACAAGCTGGCTGCCCATATGGTGAGGGGTTGCCTCCCTCCCAAGGCAACTCTCTCCTTCCTCTGGGTTGATTTGGGGCAGGGGGAGCTTCCCAGGGGTGCAAAAGCACCGCCTGCTGCTGTGCTTCTGAAGGAGGGAGCTAGGGATACACCCGTCCATTAATCCGGCCATTGCCCAGCTCCTCTGCCTGCTTGGGTCCCTCCTTCCCCTCCTGCCGTCCTCCCTTTCCCCTTGCTTGTCTCACTTCTTTTCCTCTTTCCCTCTCCATCCCCTCCCTTTGGCTCAGAAGTCCCCACAGGGCCTCAAACTGCATGGGTGCCCACATGGGCCCTGACGATCACATACCTTGGCCCCTCAAAATCCCTCCATGACCTCTGCCTCTTGCTGTGTTTTGTTCAGGATGCTTTGCTACCCTGTCCCATCTGGTGTTCTGGATTTGACCCCAGCTGGACGCGTCTTGGCTCTTGTTGCCTTTCCTCCCATCCTGTAACCATCTGATTTGTAATCAGTTGCCCTATCCATCTGCCTGTTGAGATTCTCAATTAGAGAATCTGAACGAAAGATGAGGCAGGGCCCCCTGCGCGGAAGCTGTGCCCGTTCTTTCTCTGAAGGCTGTTCCCCTTCTGTGGCCATGCTCTGACCTCTGGATCTATTCCCACCATGGGCTGCCCACTTGGACCCGTCTGTCTGTCAGAGTATGTAGAGACCCTCCCAACCCCTTGGATCCTCTCAAGGCCATCCTTTCCCCACCTCCTCCCGTTTCCTGCCTAGAGTCGGGTGCAGTGTGGCCTAGCAAACCACCCTGCATGCACATGCTCACTCTGACCATCCCTTGCAACAGGAACTCTGCAAAGAGATGGATTCCAAGCAGCAAGCGTACAACAGCATCCGGGAGAAAGTGCAGCGCCTGCTGGTCACCAGTCCCTGTCCCCGGGCTTCCAGCACTGAGCACAGCCTGAGCATCCTGGAGCGAAAATGGGGGAGTGTGGCCAGTCAGCTGCAGGAGAGGAAGGTAAGGGGCTAGGGCCTTGGGAGGGCTGGCTGGGGTGGGGGCTGGGGAGGAGGAGGTGGCAGAGGGGGCAGCGGCACTGCTTCCTGGGAAGACCAGAGCCACAGCATCCCCTTCCTCCCCTCCCAGGAGCAGCTCAGCGACGGCCTGACGGTGACCACAGAATTCCACTCCAGTGTCCAGGAGCTGCTGGCGTGGGTGGGGAGGATGGAGGAGACCCTGGGGGCTCTTCCCCCACCCAGCTACATTCTGGACACCATCACCAGCCAGGTCCAGGAGCAGAAGGTCAGTCTGAGCCAGAAGTAGCTGGCCCTCCAGCTTCCTCAGGGCACACACCCCTCCTTTGAAGGGAGCTTCCGGGATCTCCCTTGGACCTTTTATATGGTTCTCACGTCGAACACTGACTGCCCCCTGGCTGTCCAGCAGTGGCCATGTTGACCTCCCAAGCAGACACACCCTGGGTGGCACATGGATGCCCTCTGCCTTGCCCCAAGCTATAGCAGGGAGTGGGGTGGGGAATGGCTGGTGGGTTCCTGGGCACTCAGCCTTGCTTCTCACCAATAGGCCCTGGCCAAGGAGACCCATGCCCAGAGTGAGAAGCTGGTCAGCCTGGAGGCGCTGGCCGCTCGCATGAAGGACTTCAGCCGGGAGCAGGACCGCAGCCTCATCCAGAGCTTGGTGCTGAGCGCCAAGGAGCGGCTGACCAGGGTGCTCCAGCAAGTGGGCGAAAGGGGAGGGCTGCTGGAAGAGGCCCGCCGCCACGCCAGGCAGGTACCTACCTCAGCTTGGGGCTGGGTGGGGGCCCACAGATGGGGTTGTGGTGCAGAGGAGCCCTCTTGGTCTCTTGTCCTTTTGGAAATGCCACCAGCTGTCCCCTAGGGAAAGAGGGAGCCCCTGTTACCCTGTGGCAGGCTGTGTCCTCATGCGAGTGAGAGGTAAGGGAGAACCGACTGCAGCCTCCCCTCTGCCTTCCAGTTTAGCGAGTCCTGGCAGCTCCTCCTGGACTGGCTGGATGAGGTGGACCTGGCCCAGGGGCTCCCCAGTGACGCTGCCATTGGCCAAGAGGAGATCAAGGCCCTCCTCAGCGAGCACAAGGTGGGTGGATGGCACGCGGGAGGGCGGACACCTGGTCCGGTGGAAGTCTCCCTGCCCTGGGAATGGGGCAAGAACAAAAGTGGTCAGCTGCCACAGAGGACCTCTCTCCGGCACCCCCAGCAACCCCCATGCCCCAGGGGGAAAGGTGGACACCCCTGCCCAGCTGCTGCAACCTGTCAGGGCAGCCCCAATGGGGCTGCTTCTCGCCTCTCAGGCAGCTTGGTCTTCTCGCATGGCCAGCTCCCTGTGGAGCATGTCCATGCCATCCTCCCACACAGCCCAGGGCCTGCCAGTGCGAGAATTTTCAAACTCCACAAGTGAACATTCTCCTGGGCTCAAACTCACTACTGCCCATGGTATCTCCTGCGGAGAGAAGCTTTGCTCTCTGGATTGGTCACTTTGGGTCACCCTGCATCACGTCAGATGGCCCTCGAAGGAGCCCAGAGACTGGCCAGGCCAAGGACTCCCCTGCGTCCAGGATTTTGGGAGCAAGAGGAGATTCTTAGTAGAACTCCCTGCACATGCGTGTGCGTGCAAATGCATGCACACACATTCCCTCTCTCTCTGACTCGCCTCATCCTGTCTTGTGCTGGGCAGGAGTTCCAGAAGGGGCTGCGCAGCAAGCGCCCAGTGTACGAGGCCACCCTGCGGAGTGGGCGCCTCCTCTGTGAGAAGGCCTCGCTGCCTGAGGATGCCCGGCCGCTGGAGGAGATGCTGAGGGAGCTGAAGGAACGCTGGGAGGCCGTCGGTGGCTGGGCGGCTGAGAGGTAGCGGTGGGGGGGTCTGAGGCTCCTTTACGGCCTGGCTTGTGGGACCCCTGGCGGTGGCTCTGCAGCCTCCCTTTTGCTTTGCCTTCTATGATCATCATCCCCCTCCATTATGTTTATTTGGGTGTCACATTTCCCAGCCATGCTCCAAGCGGCCCACAAGAAAGGTAAGAAGATCATCCGCCTGTAAACAGAGCAGAAAGTCTCACTTTAAAAGAATGTAGGAGTAAGAAGGAAGGGGCTGTCTGTGGAGCATGAGCAGAGCGCTTTTCTCCCGCTGGCTCCCCCCAGATCTTCTGGGATTCAGGGGAAGAGCTTCAAGTGGGGGGCATCCTCTTCCATGCACCTCACTCTGCAGCCCTCCAGCTGTGCTTCATCCCAGGGACTGAAAGGTTCTTTCTCAAGGAGGGACAGCAGTTGGAACCCCATGTCTGAACTAGCCCCAGCACCCCATTTGCCCCTTTCCTGACCATCCTGCCTGAGCCCACCATCTTTCCTTCACTGTTTGGGTTCCACCCCCACCTAGCTGGCCCCCTGCTTTGCCCAGGTGTGCTGCTCGGTCCTGCCCTTCCTTCCTCTCGCTGCCCCATCTTCCTCGTGCCAGGGTCCTCCTCCAGACTCTCTGGGCCGTCCTTGCATCAGACCACTGGCTGGTTAATTTGCCTTGCATGGTGCTCGGATACCACATCTCCTGTGTGTCCGGCAGTGGCATTGCACCAAAGACTGCAAAACTCTTTCCTTCCCAGAGTGAGCACCCACCCAGGGAAGGCCCTCCCCGCCTCAGCACCCCCCTTTTGTTCCTGGCCCAGGAGAGACTCCAGAGTGGCCAGTCACAGTTGTGCCCCCCTCCCTTGCTCTGGCTCTTCACTGTGGGGCCTGTTCAGTGTGGAGTGGGGTGGCCACCAAAAGGGCTCCCTGGAGCTGGCTGATCCTGGTTGGCCAGCCGGCTTGGAGGGGCTCAGAGGGGGGCCGCTGCCAATTCCCCCACTTTCTTCTCAGGCAGCGAAAGCTGGAAGAGAAGCTGCTCTTCTCTGGCCGTTTCTCCGACGCCCTGCAGACCCTCATGGACTGGCTGTATCAGGTGGAGCCACAGCTGGCCGAGGAGACCCCCGTGGCTGGGGACAGGGACCTGGTCAGTGCCCTCATGGACAAGCATAAGGTCTGTAGGCAGCCTGCCCCACAGAGTCCTAGCCCTTTGAACTGGGAGGAGACCTTGGGCCAGCAGTTTCCAAGTGCATCTGGACACTGCCCCAGTGGGTAGAGCGGAGCGTGGCAGGGGTCCCATACTGGGAGAAATGCAGGGTGTTAAATGAATGAGTAGAAGAGGGGCTGGGGCAGGGCATGGCTGGCAGAGCTAACTCAGAGCAGAAGGCGGCTGTTGTGTTGCTCCGCTACAACGCCTGCTCTGGCTGTTGAAGAAGGCACTGGTTGCTCTCCTCATGTGCACCCTCGTGCTCTGCCTGGCCAGGGACTGGGCTAGGTGGCCCCCGGGCCATTTCCAATGCCATGGTACTGGTGTTCCCCCTGCCCTCCCTGGCCACGTGCAGGCATTTCAGAGGGAGCTGGGCCAGCGGGCCGGCTGCATCAAAGCCCTGCGGCGCTCCATGCGGGACCTAACCCGGGGAAGCGGCAACAGCAGCAGCAGCGACGGCACGGGGGACACGCAGTGGCTGCAAAGGCAAGTGGAAGAGCTGGGCCTCCACTGGGAACTCATCTGCCAGCTCTCCGTCTCCAAGCAGGACCGGCTGGAGGCCGCCCTGAGGCAGGCAAGTGGGCAGAGGGGCAGCCGCTGCCGGGCAGGCAGGCGGGTAGGGGGATGCCAGGGGAAAGGGGCAGGAAGAGGCAAAGGACGGTGGCAGCTCGGGATGGCTTTGTTAGGATGCACAGCCTGGCACACTTGGTTGCAAAACACACAGGTGTCGAGTTCTTTCTTGGGGGGGTGGGGGGGCCTGGTGATTGGGCAGAGGGCCACGGATGCCCACCTCTGGCTGTGTCTCCTGTGTGCCAGGCAGAGGAGTTCCACACGCTGGTACATTCCTTCCTGGGCCGCCTGTCTGAGCTGGAGAAATCCATCAAGTATGGGGCCCTTCCAGAGGAGGAAGAGGCCGTGTGGGAGCGCCAGAGGCAGCTGAAGGTAGGGCCCATGGTGGCAGTACCCCTTCTCCCCCCTCCTCCTTCCCGGAGGCCCCAGGACGTGCCCCCGGCCCTTCCCACCTGCTGAGAGCAGCCTTCCCCCTGCCTCAGGAGCTGACTCAGGGCCTGCAGTGCCAGCAGCTGGAGCTGGAGTGCATCAGCTCCCTGGGGGAGGAGATCCTGAGCGCCTGCCACCCGGACGCCGTCATCGCCATCAAGTCCTGGCTCACCGTCGCCAAGACCCGCTTCCAGGAGGTGATGAGAACCCCTGGGCAGAGTGGGAGGAGTGGGGGAGAAGGGACTCCCTGCCAGTGGTCCCCCTAGCCCAGCAGCTGATCTGTGATGCTGCCTGCTCTCGCATGGGCCCCCCCAGCCCGGCATTGTCAGCTCTGAGCGGCAGCAGCTGTGGCTCCCGCAGGACTTCCAGTGGGGGTCTTCTTCCACATCCAGGCTGGGGAAAGTTGCAAGCTGGGGGTTATCCTGGGCTATGGGGGCTCTGCAAGGGAGTTCCAGTCGCTAGCCCTTCATGTGGGGAGTGTTGTTCTGAGGCCTGTGGAGGGAAGGGAAATAAGCTCCAGGCAGCAAGCAGCCACGGGGCAACGACCAGTCCCCTTGCAAAGACAGCTGGCCTTGCATCCTCCGGTCGAGGCCAGCCAGGCCCTTGCAAGCCTCTCCCCACACACTCTGCTGCCCAATAGGTGCTCAGCTGGGCCCAGCAGCAGGAGGAGCGGCTCCAGGCCCAGGAGGCCTCCCTGGCTGCCGAGCGGGAGGAGGTGGCGCAGCTCACAGACTGGATCCGGGCTGCCGAGGAAGCCCTTGGCCTGCGGGACCAGGAGCCTCTCCCCGAGGAGGCGGAACAGCTGGAGGAACTCAGCCGACAGCACACGGTGAGTAACCCTCGCAGCCACAGCCCTCGCTGCTTCCCGGTCTGACCCGGGTCCACAAATGCTCCCCAATCCCCATGACACTGGCAGAGACACCCTTAGTGGCTGGGAAGGGACAGTGCCCTGAGTCCAGCCCCTCTCACCCGCCAGCTGCTGCGAAGGAGGGACCGTGTCCAGAGGGTCCAGACGCTGAAGGACAGGCCTTCCCTGGCCCTCCCTGCCCACATCCTCCTGGGGAGCTCTCGCCTTGCCCGGCTGGGGCAGGAGGAGCTGAGGGGCCAGACGGGTGCCTCATACTGAGTCCCTCTCGTGCCAGGTGTTCATGGAGGAGCTGAACCGCAAGCAGCCAGAACTGGAGAAGGTCACCAAGAGCTGCAGGCACCAAATGCCCTCTGAGCTGGGGGTGGATCCTGTCCCCCGCAAGCTGTCTTCCCGTGAGTGCTGTGGCCCCCCCGCATTTACAGACTGATTGATAAGGTGGATTGATTGATACCCTTATCAGCCTCTGCCCTGTCAAATGGGGGCACCCAGATTGGCCTTCCACACGACAGTTCTCCAAAGGGTGAAGCCTTCCAGGGGTTCCAGTGCTCTGCGGGGCTCAATTCCCTTTGGCTGAGAGCAGAGGGGCCTTTGCGGTCCTTGCAGACGGACACACAGGGCCAAGCAGGTTCGCTGCTAAGCTCCTCCAAATGACGTCCCACAGGCCAAGCCAAAGTCAGGTTTGCTGGGTGGAGGGAGGACAAGGGGAGGCAGCGCCTTCAGTGTCCAGCCTCTGTCTCTGACCATCTTCTCCCCGGGAGTCTCAGCCTCCCAAAGTTGAGGCTGCTTGCTTTTCCACAGAGGAGGGTGGGTGAGGTCTCCCTGAGAGAAGGGAAAAGGCAAAGGCATAGGGGAAAGGAGCCCCTCCTCATTCTAGTGGCTCCTCCTGGCTGTCCCCATGCCATTTAGAGCACATGTCAAGTCCTTGGCCAAATGGGCATCTTTGGTTTATTGAGCAACAGAGTGGGTCCAGCTGAGGAGGGGAGCTGGCAGGCTCTGCCCCACCCCAAAGCATCATCCTGCAGGCCTGGGGTTCCTCTGTGAGTGACTTGCTTGCCTGTGCAATCTCCCTCCCTCCCCCCTCCCCCCTCTCAATCTTTCTCTCTTTCCCACCTGCTTGGTGATGGGGTTCCATTCACAAGCCCACAGTCCTCACGACTGATCTGGCACCGGGTGGGCATCTTCTGGCCAGCAGGAGATGTGTGCCCGGAAAATAATCTGGCCGCAATGCAAGATGGCCACAGGCCTCACCGAGTCTCACTCCACTTCTTTGCTCAAGATTACGATTCAAGGCAGGGCAGAAAGGCCCTGGGGGGGGCTTGCGGGGCCCACAGATGTGGCTCTGGCCCCAGAAGCTCCACATTGGGTCGTGTTGCCTTGGGTTCTCCTTCCAACAGGCCACAGCCGGGAGTGGGAGGGATAGAAATGGCTGTTTCCTCTCTGGGCCCCTCAGCCAGCTTGGAGGTCCCAATTGGAGGCCTGGAGGGTGAGGACGAATGCCATCTGCCCTGATTCTCCCCCTTACGTCCCCCTCAGTGCCTCTTCTCTCCTCACAGGGCGACGTGGTGCCAGCAAACTCTGCCCCAGGGCCCCGGCTGTCCCGCTTGAAGATCCAGGGCCCCAGAGGCCCCTCCTGGCCCAGCTGGCCCACCGCTGGCAGCAGCTGTGGCTCTTGGCCCTAGACAGGCAGTACCGGCTCCAGAACGCCCAGCAGCGCCTGCGAGAGGTACCCCCAGGGTCCGGGTTGGATGAGCTGAAGGCAAGGTCCTGCCTTGGAACAGCTGGGAGAGAGAGAAAGAGACGTCTCCTTGTTGCCAGGGGAGGAGCAGCATGTGCATGCACCTGCCTCAGGGCGCAGTGCCTTCCCTCCCTCACGGGGGTGTCCAAGGGGCCAGGAAGGCAGCGGAGTAGCGTCCGGCCCAGGGGCTGGCCAGCTGGGTCCCCTCGTCTCTATTACCAGGGGATTCTGCCTTTGGCCACCTGCCGGATGGGAAAGCGAGTCCTCTCCTGCTAACTGGCAGTGCCAGTCTCACCAGTCCCTCCTCCCCCTCCTTTCCATGAGAAACACAGCTTGTGGGAGGCTACAGGTGCCTGCCATACAAGGAGGGAGGGTGGGAGGGGGCCATTCCACCGCTACTTTGATTGCCAGGTTTCCAGGAGGAGAGGGGCCTGGACTGGAGACCCTCGCCAAGAGTTCTTCTCCCCTCCTCCTTCCAAGGGCCATCCTGAGGGCCAGGCTAAGTCATTGGGGCTGCCTATGGCAGGGTGGCACATGGTAGCCGCTCTCCCAGTGCCAAGGGGCCAGCGCCCTGGGCTTGCCAGATGAGTCTGGCACAAGAGCACTCCTTGCTTTTGGCAGCTAAAAGTGTTGTCATAATTCACAAAGAGGCCAGCTTTTCTTCCGCTCTTTCTTGACATAACAACCCCTGTCTGTTACCTCCCGCCCCCCCACCTTCTCCACTACCCCTTTGCACCCACGTACGTCCAGCTGGAGGAGTTCTCTCGCTTTGACTTTGCTGTGTGGCGGAAGCGTTACATGCAGTGGATCAGCCGCCTGAAGTCACGAGTCCTGGATGTGTTCCGGGGCATCGACAGAGACCAGGACGGGCGCATCACCCAGCAGGAGTTCATTGACAGCGTCCTCTCCTCCAGTGGGTGCAGCACAGCCTCCGGGATCTGGGGGGACCTGGGGGCTCCACTCCTGGCCAAGCCCACTCCTCTCCTCTCCTCTCCCGTGTGGAGTCTCACAGCCATCCCACCTGCTCCCTGGCCCTGGCCTGCCCTGGCCCATCCAGCAGGGAGGGAGGGAGGCAGCGCATGGGCCCTGTCCCATGCCGGAGGCCTTTTCTAAGGTCTGCCCCAGTCCTGGCTCCCTGGCTGTGAAAAAGGGACATGGAGGGGGGTGCAGAAATGCACAGAATGTTGGGCCACTCTGCCTGTCTCGTCCTCCCAGAGTTCCCCACCAGTGCGCTCGAGATGAATGCCGTGGCCAGCATCTTCGACACGAACAGGGACGGCTTCATTGACTACTACGAGTTTGTCAGTGCCCTGCACCCCAGCCGGGATGCATTGCACAGGGCGGCCGACGCAGACCAGATCCAGGATGAGGTACGGCAGGCAGGGTGCTGACTGCCAAGGGGGCCGGGCGCACGGGGACTCTGCACCAGTTCTGGCTCAATGGAATGATCCTGTAGTCATAGCTGGCAGTGCCATGAAGGTGTGGTCAAATGTGGTGTGTGCAGTTCTAAACCTGATGGTCAAGCGTCACACAATCCCTTAAATCCCTCCCCGCAGCAATGGGATTTCCCCTGGCAGAACTGTAAGCTCCTGAGGCGGCCAGGTCATGGGGGGTGCGGAGGAGGCCTCCCCAGTGCCTCACTTCTTCCCACAGCTGAATTCAAGAAGGCCCTCCGCTGCCGTCGGTGGTGGGAGGTGAAGTGGGATGCAGGTGCTGCTTCCCTTCCCAACTTGCACAGCCAAGTTTCATCGTGGCATTTCTCATGCTCTTGGTAAGGGCGTGGATCTCTCCTCCCAGGCCAGCTCTCTCTTCTCTGCAGCCCTATGCAATGCCATGGGGTCCAGTAAGTGCCCCCTAGATGCATTGAACTACAATTCCCATCAACCTGTCACTGAGCTTGTCCCAAGTGAGATTTCAGCGGTGGGGAGGGAACCTTGGTTTGTTGATGTGAAAGCATGGGGCTGGGTGAATAGAAAGACTTCCACTTAGCATGAGAAGAGGGTGTGTGTGGAGGGGTGCACATCAGTGTAAGGGCACTGCAGCCACACCGCCCCTGAAATATTCCCAGAACAGCAGTGCTGCTCCCAAAAGGGATGGACTCCCTAAATCGCAGTGTTTTCTAAACTATGGGACCCTAAGATGAATCTATCACAGCGCCTTTTTGGCAAGATTTATTCAGAGGGATTTGCCTTTGCAGTCCTCTGAGGCTGAGAGAGTGTGACTTGCCCAGAGCCAAGTGGGGGTTTGAACCCTGGTCTCCAGAATCGTAGTCCAATGCTCAAATGACTACACCAGGCTGACTCTCAAAAAGGCGCTGTTGTTCTTGTAGCTGCCGTTCTTGCTTTTGTTGTGTGCCTTCAAGTGTTTTCCGACTTGGACAACCCTGTCGTGACCCTGTCTTCTGCAGCTGAGAGTGTGTGGCAGCCAAGGTCACCCAGTGAGTGGGGAATTGAACCAAGTCTCCTGGTAGCCCACCGCCCTGACCCTCTTGCCCAAGACCAGCCAGTGGACTTCTGTGGCCGAATAAGAATTGAGCTCTGGTCTCCAAAGCCCTCATCGTCTTGCACCAAAGCCACTAAACCACGGGCTGGCTCATAGACTTGTTTTAAACTGTTTTAAATCTATAGACAGTTCAACTGCATTTGAACACAGGATCCTGGCCATTGCTTCCCGTTTTGAGGCCCCTCCTCATGCCTCCCGCAAAACTTTTCCAGACAGAAGCCAGTGGCTCCAGCTTGTTTGCTGTGTTCTGCATCTCCCCCTGCCCATGTTGTTGTTGCATGCCTTCAAGCCGTTTCTGACTCACAGTGACCCAAAGGCGACCCTATCTCTGGGTTTTCTGGGCCGAGAGTGTGAGATGTGCCCCAGGTCACCCAGTGGGTTTCCATGGCCAGACAGAGAATCGAACCCTGGTCCCGCACTCGTACCACCACCTCACTCTGGCTCACGAAAAGGGTGTACAAAAGTTTATAGGAAGAAATAAAGAACACCCACCCATCAGAAGCTCTCCTGCTCACACACTGAAACCTGCTTAAAAGAAAGGGCTTTCCCTGCTGGCAGAGGGAGAGCAGGGAGGCGGCCGGCTGAGCCCCCCAGGAAGGGAGTTCCAGGGGGACAGCCACTGAGAAGGCTCTGCCTCCCACTTCCTCACCATACAAGCCTGTGAAGATGGGGGTGGGGGTGCTGAGAGCAAACCCTGCCTTGTGGATCTTAAGACTCTGGCAGGCTTGTATGGGGAGACACAGTCTTTCAGGCAGCCTGGACCTGAGGCACTGAGGTTTCCGAACAGTTTCCAAAGGCAACCCAGTGTACAGTATGTTACAGTAGTCCAAACAGGATGCAATCAAGGCCGATCGGATGCCTCATGGAACGGGCACAGCTGGTGTGCCAGTTTTAGCTGTGCAAATGCACTCCTGGTGAGTGCTAACGTGGGCACCCAGGGTCAGAGCTGAGCCCAGGAGAACACCCGAGCTGCAGAGTCCCTGTTCCCGGATCTGCCTTGGACTTAGCAGGAGCACCAGGGAGGGGGAGGGGAGGGGAGGGGAGGGGAGGGGGCTGGAGCAGCTACCCTCCCACCCTGCTGTCTCTTTATGCCAGGTGAACCGGCAGGTGGCCCAGTGCAGCTGTGCCAAGCGCTTCCAGGTGGAGCAAATCAGTGCCAACCGGTACAGAGTGAGTGCCTCTGCCCCCTCCCCTCCTCTCCCAACCCCCCAACCCCTGCCCCAGAGACCCGTCCTGGCTACCAGCTGCTGGAGAGCCAAAGCCAAGCTGCCCAGGGAGCCTGGGCTTCCATTTGGCACATCTAGCTGGCCGTGGTGGACTAGGACTGAGCTCTGTGGTGCCAGGGCCAGGTGGGTATGGCTGTGGCCTCTTGGTGGTCCCTGGAAGCCAGCAGGAGCTCCTTTCTGGCCAGGGAGCTGGTGTGGGGCTGCCCCAAGCTGACTGCCCCTCTCCTGCCCCCCTCCCCGCTTCAGTTTGGGGAGTCACAGCAGCTGCGCATGGTCCGCATTTTGCGCAGCACACTGATGGTGCGAGTGGGCGGAGGCTGGATTGCACTGGACGAGTTCCTGGTGAAGAACGACCCCTGCAGAGGTCAGTGCCCACGAGGGAGGGAGAGAGGGAGGGGTATGTGTGAGGGTGCCTGCTGGGGGCTGTGCCACTGCTGCAGCCCCAGGCATCCAGGCTGCCTGGCAGAGGGGCTGGAGGGCTCCTGCCCCCGCTTTCCCCTTCTGCCTGTGGGCCTGAAGGAGGCGAGTCCCTTTGCACCCACCCAGAGTACCCTGGAGGAGCAACCATTCCTGGGGGCAGTCTCTTCTGCTCCCGTTCGGATGGGTCCCTGCCCCCTCAGAGGGCTCCCCGGCCTGCAGCGGTGTCACCGCCCGCCCGCCCCCACTCTAAGGGAAACTGCACTCCGGCCAGCTTTGCGCAGCAGTCCCCCAGCTCACCAGGTTCCTGTCTGTGCCCTGCGCAACGATGACCTCAACCAAACAGGGGTGTTCTGCCCTCCCTCCAGCTGGCCAACGCTGGATCCCCAGCTCCACGCCAGGGCTCGTCATGTGGCCTTTGCCTGCTGACACCTTCTGTCTTCCCAAAGTCGCCAGCACTCATTTCTCCCCCAGAGAGCTCATGAGGCTTCTCAGCCACTCTCCTGTCCGGCAGATTTGAGGGCCTTCACATCTGCTGGGACCTCCAGGCCCCGGGTGCCCTGAGCCACCTGGCTTTGGGCGTGCTGCTTCTCAGCCCCAACGGCAGCAGTTCTCTCTCTCTCCCCCCCCCCGCTCTCTTTCCATTTCTCCCCCTCCACCCCCACCACAGTGAAGGGTAGGACAAACGTGAAGATCAATGAGAAATACCTCTCCCCGGATGCTGTGGGGGGCAAGGGGGCCAGCAGCCAGTCGGCCCCCGCCTCCAAGGGGCTCTCGCCCAGCGGGTCCAGCCTCAGCCTCTACAGCAGCGTCTCTGCCCCCAGCAGCCCCCTCAGCCGGAAGGTAAGGCAAGGCAGCCCCCTTCCTCAGGGCTCGCTGGGCTGAAAGGGAGAGTTGGGGAGGATCAAGTCTCACTGAGTCCCACAGCCGGGCCCCACTGCCTCTGCACTTCACTTCTAGTCCGTCTTGCGGAGGACGCGCTCCGGGGACCGGTGCCTCCATTCCCGCACGTCTCTGGTGGAAGACGGGGCCAAGCCAACCTTTGCCAGCAGGGCACCGGAGGGAGAGGACCCTGAGGCTGAGCCTCCAGGTGAGAGGGCCAGGCTGTGTCGGTTTCCAAAGGAGGAGCTGTGGGGCTCTGCCAGGCATCTGGCCCAGGGCAGGCCGAAGGGCAGGTGTGTGAAGGGAGGGCTTGGACACTTGTGGGGCAGAGCCCACCCCCGTGCTCCTCTGATGCCGTGTGGCTGCCCTCCACCTGTCAGAGCAGAGCAGCCCCACAGACACTCCTTCCACCCCAGTACCTCCACTACCCCCTTCTTCCCATCTCCTGGCTCCAGAGGCTAGGGGTTCCAGGACAGGCCAGAACCTGTCTCCTGTGCAGCCACTCCCAATCTCTGGGTTTCTCTCTGTCTTCTGATTTTAGACCCACCTGGAGAGCCCCCGCCCTGAATGAAGATGGAGCTGCTGTCTCCGATCAAGAGAGGGGCCCTCCGTCCAAGAACCGGCCCACTAAACTGCCTGGAGCTCTTGAGTGGGACCCCTTCCTCCCTCAGGGCCCTGGGGGGAGGGAGGGGGAGGGAGAGGGGCTGAGAGACCCAGGGCACCCCACTCCTCTGAGGGTGTCAGAAGGGCCAAGAGACCTTTCCTGTGGCCCCCAGAAGGGTAAGCAGGCACTGTGCCTGTTACATGCGCTCACGCTCATGCGCACACCCATTCTGTGCCCTGCCTGGCTGCTCGCTGGCACCCTCCACATCTGCTGCCCTTCCATGAAATCCAAATGGCTGACGGAGTGGCACTGAGAGCCCCCCACCTGGCCCTCTGCTGCAGAATTGGGGCCAGCTGCTCTCTCTGGTGTCTTCCTGGCCAGCTAGCCCACCGCGGGTGACTGTCCAAGTGTCCGGGGCTGCTCTGTGGCTTTAGAGCGTTGGCAGACCTCCCTCGGATGGCCCAAGAGGGGGAGAGGCCTCTCTCTAGCACTGGCCCCTTCCCAGGCCCCAGGCAGGGACAGTCAGATGGGGGAGCCAGGAAGGGTGGGAGTGGGCGAGCTTGCCTAGTCCCAGCCTCCCTCTCCTCCTGGCCCGTGCTCCCCTGCAGCAACTCTGCCCCCCCCCATGGGCAGCATGTCTGGAAGGCTCTCGTGATTGTTTCTGTGTGCCCCACAAGGAACAATAAAGATGCAAAGGATTTCTAGAGGCACAGCTTCCTGCCTTTCTCTCTGTCTCTCTGTCTCTCTCTCTCAGCAGAAGGAGGGATCCACCATAGCCCTGCCCCAGGCCGGGGGTGAGCAGAGGCCCCTAGACCTTGCTGGCGGGCAAGGTGGATGGGAGGCTGTGCAGCTCCAGGTGCTCCGGCAGGGACCCTGGAAGGCAGCCAGCTTGGGTTGCCTTCCCCGTCCGGCCTGGACGTTGCTCGGCCTCAGGCAGAAGGCCCTCAGGCAGAATGGCTTGTGCATGGCCTGGGGGCTCTCCAGCCTTCAGGGCTCCCCACAGAAAGGTGTCGCTGCCCCTGGGGGTCTGAAAGAGCCGGTCTGGGGGCTATGGTGTCCTGGGCAGTAACCTCCTGCAGGTCCCAAAGGACAAGGCTGGCTCTGATGGCCACCCCATGAGCAAAGGGAAGAGTCGACCGGGCAGAAGATCTGAAAGCAGTGCTCCAGAGTCTGGCCTGCAATGGTTGCTCCCTGTCTGCCTCCTGCCCCCCCTGTCTGCTTTGCCGCCCCCCCCATGGGCAGCCCTGTGACCTTTCGTGCAAGTTGGCTGGCCAGTCTCCTGGGTGGGGCACATGCCAGAGAGCCCCCGGCTGCCTCCGTCTCCCAGCAGAGCCTCGCTCCTTGCCCTCCTCTGTGCTCCAGCCCCCTCAGACTGAACACCCCCCAGAATAGCCCACAGGGAGTGGCAGGATCAGCTGCACAGCCCTCCGTTTGGGGAACACGTTGTGGGAAATCCCCTTTTAAAGTCAGGCTGCCAGATGCCCACCGTAAGAGGAAAGGGAGTTTAATTGGGGGGGGAGGAAAAGCCAAGCACGCACAATTCCAGATGGAGTCAACCAGTCAGTCTGACCTGAGCAGGGTTGTGGGTGTCGGATCCCAGGCAAAGTTCCGCAGCACAGAGGGAAGCCCCTGAGGAAAGTTCACTAGGAAGGCAGGCGAGCAAACACGGTTTATTGGGACCTGCCCTGCATAACAGCCGCTCCCTTTGCGGAGACGGACTCTGGCTTTGTTGGGGCAGCGGGGGGGGGGATATAGTTTGCCGTCGCTGTCCATAGAGTCACAGTCGGAAGGGACCCCAGGGGCCGCCCAGTCCCCTCTGCCATGCGGGAACCCCCATCAAAGCCCTCTGGCCGTCCAGCCAGGACCTGGCCAGGAAATCTCAGTATTTTTGGCTGCTGCATCCAGCTTTGAAGGGACCCCCAAGAGACATCTTCGAGGAGCCAGGCAGTTCAAAGCAGGGACCTCGCTGTAGCAAAAGAGCTGAACTTCGTGGAATGTGTCGACCAACAGAAAATGGTGCCCACCGTACAGAGTTTGCCAGGCAGGGCGCTGGTGAGCCACGCAGAAAAGGGGTCTTGTCCCGGAGAGGGAGTGTGCGAGGGAGACCCCGGGAGAACCGCAGCTTCAAGGAGACCCCAGGGCCGCCCAGCCTAGCCTGCTTCTGCCAGGCAGGCGTGCCCCCCCGGGCCAGAGCCTTCCCCTTGAGAGACGCCCACCCAGCCCCTGCCTGCTTAAAAACCTCCGGAGGAGGAGGGGCTCTTCCACGCTCCCCCGAGGCGGCAGGCGCCGCCGCCGCCGCCGCCAAGGAGGGGTCCCCTCCCCGTGGAGTCGCCCTTGCGCTCAGGAGCGCGAGGTTCCAGTTCCCACGCGGCCCTGGGGACCCAGGGTGGGGTCGCACGCTCTCAGCCTCAAACGACAGCAAAGGTGGGAGGGGCGGCCTCCTCTGAACGCGTCTGAATCCCACCCAACCGCGGAAGCCCCCGGGGGACCTCGGGCAGGTCGCACTCTCTCGGCTCGGAGGAGGGCAACGGGGGCAAAGGCCACGTGAAGCCATCTCGCCAAGAAACCCGGTGCCACGCTGACCTCGGAGTGACCGGAGCGCCGCCGGGGGAGAAGCGGCTTCGGGCCGGAGGGAGGCGGGGGGGTCCCATCGGCTTCCGCTCTTGCTGCCCCTGTGAGACCCCGCGACGCCCCGGATGAAAGCCCGGGCCTGGGGCTTTCCGGGTGGGCTCTCGCGCAAGCGTGGCTTCTGCACCCGGGAGGGCTACGCCGAGCCCGCTCCGGCCCCGGTCAGGGCGGTCGCGGAGCCTCGCCGGGGAGGGAGGCCCGCCGGGTGCCCGGACGGAGGGCTGGGGCCCCGCGGGAGGGGGTGAGGGCGACGCGGTCTTGGCCGGCTCTCCGCCCCCGCCTTTGTGTGCGTGCGGAAGGGGGAGCCGCTGGCCCCCCAAGGCTGTCCGCCGTGGTCCTTTCTCCGGGCCGTTTCCCCGATCGCCTGGCCTCTTTCCTCCTCGGGATTCGTGTGTGTGTGAGAGAGGGAGAGGGAGAGGGAGGGACCCGCCTGGCTCATGTTCGGGCAGCATCTCTCGGCTCCGGGAGAGGCGCGGGAGGCGGCCGGGCTGGACGGGCCGGATCTTCCCGGAGGAGCCCCCTGGGAGGTCTCCGCAGAAAGGCCCCTCCGTCGGCGTCCCGCGCGCTCCTCCGGGCGGTGGGCGCGGGAGGCGGGTCCGCCCGGTCCCCGCCGGTTCCTCCAGGGCGGAGGGAGGCAGGGAGGGAGGGCGGCGACCAGCGCCGCGGAGGAAGCGGCAGAGCAGGTTCGGGCGGCTCTCCTGGGCGGGTTTGCTCCGGGGCGCGCCCGGCAGCCCCCCTCTTACACCTTGCCTGCCCGAGTAGGGCCCTGGGTTTCAGAGCACGTACAGAGCGCCCTGCAGAAGGGACGGACCGAAGGGGAGCCGCTTCGGCTGCGTGCTTAGATGGGGAGGGAGGAAGGGAAGCGACGCCTCCCCGGTGAAGGCCCCCCTTCTGCTGCTCCCTGTCCGGGACCAACGGCCCAGGGACCCCAATAGCCAGCCGGGCCGCCAGGACTGACTGGGCTCCCCGAAGAGCCCGTGGCTCCCCCAGCCGCGGTTTCCCCCGGGGGCGGGCCGGCACATCGAGGGCGGCTGCCCGGAGGAGAGCCGCTGCCGGCAAGACTCTGCGGGGCCGCCTGGGCGGGCGGGTTTGTGCGTTTCCCTCGCCTGCGCCTGGAAGGTGGGAATGCTAAAATCAGCCGCCGCGCCCCGGCCTTAGAAGGCGGGCGGGCGGCCGGGCGGGCAGATGGCGCAGGCAGAGCCCTCGGTCGCTCCCAAGCCCCTCCTGCGCCCCCGCCCCCGCCAGCCCAGGCCGAGCGCTGCGCTGGGGATTCCCTCCCTCGCTTCTTTCTAAGCTCCCTGCCCGTCTCCTGCCCACAGTCCCAAGGCAAGCGCTGCCGCGGGCCGCAAGCCCGGAGAGCCCCTTGCTGCCCCCCGCGGGGGCCCCTCCCCTCCCCGCTTCTGCCTGGGAGCGCCGGCCTCTCGCTGGAAGGGGGCTGGAGCCCTCTCCCGGGGGCCTCTCCCTGGGGCGCGTGGGTTGGGGCTGTGCCGGCCAGGGGACCCCAGGGGCTTGGGGAAACGGGGGGCGGGCGGGGCGGATTCCGCCGGGCCTCTGCCAGCCTTCGGAGCGAGCAGGGGCTCCCTGCGCTTCAGGGCCCCCTCCCAGTCCTACCTTCTCCTGCTCCCGGCTCTCGCCGCCCCTTCTTTCTCTGGGGAGGGCAGGGCTTTGGAGAAGTGGGGGGACGGCTGGGGGTCTCCGTGGCTGAGATTGGGGGGCCCAGTGGGGGGGTCGCGGTGCCTCTCCAGGCCCCTCCTGGCTTTGCGCCTTGCGGTGAACGAGGACCCCGGGCTGTTTCTCCTGCCCGGCAGCCGCCTGCCTGGGCCGGACCAAAGGGAAAGCAGGTGATGAGGAGACAGATCTGCGTAACATTTGACTATGCTGACATATACGTACAAATGCAGGGGAAGACGTACTCCCCGCGGCTGGAAGGGCGGCAGAACACAGCGCAGCCGGGGCCTCCTGCTCTCCCCGGGTGGGCGACCAGGGACGCCCAACGGCAGAGTTGCGCAGGAGGGGGTCCTCGGGGCTGCACCAGGGGCCGGGGGGGGTTCAGCAGTTGGTGCGAGGAGCCCCCTCTAGCCGGGAACAGCCGCTGAGTTAGGCCTCGCCCCCCCCAAACTACCCAGCCTGGGATTTCATCCGACGGAGCCGATGCGGTTAAAACGGATGTGAGCGGATGCGGGCTCTCTCCGCCCTCTGGGGGCCCGGCTCGCCTCTCCTGGGGTTCCTTTGGTGGGACCGGGCAGCCCTTCTGAGCGGGGGACGCTTTCGGATACAAGACCGGGACCCCTGGCGCTCCCTCCCCCTCCGGCTGCCTCCTGTAAATCTCCGGCGCCTCTCTCTCTCTCTCTCTCTCTCCCGCACTCACTCACGCGCACCCCCTTCCTTCTGGACGGGGCTCCTCCCGGCTGTGAAGCCGCCTCCGCCCGCCCGGCCACGGGCGCCCCTCCGCCTCCACCCCGGGCTTTCGGAGCCAGGCCCGTGACGGGCAACACCCAGCCGGGCCATTCCTTCTTGGCGCTCCTCCTTTTCCTCCAGCGGCGCCCGGGGTTCACGGCGAGGTCGCTCCGCAGCGGCGCGGGCCCCCCTCCCCTGCGAGCAGCGGGCAGGCCGGGCACCCCCCCCCACACACACCGCTCTGTGGGGCCGGGGCTTGGTGGCACCTGCGCCCGGGCCGGGGCAGGCGTCTCTCGCGGGGGCCGGCAGGTGCCGAGAAGTGGCCGCCCCGTTGCAGGGGGGCAGAGGCTGGGGTCGACTGTGGGCCGAGCACGGGGGAGCTTCCCCCTGGCTTTCGGGGAGGCGCGCCCCTGCCCCAGCCCCGAGCTCCTCACAGGCCCGGGGGAGCCGCCCGCGCTCAGGGCTGGAGCCCCGGGAGCGACGCCTCAGCCCTCCGGCCGGAAAAGGAGCCCGGGGAGCCCGGGTTTCGCCCCACTCGCCCGCTGGAGGAGAATCTGCCTTGCCCCCAGCCCACCCCCCCCAGCCCGCCTCCCCGCTCCAGCCAGCCCTCTTCCACCTCCTCTCTCCCCCGGTGCGTTCAGTGCCGGGCGGGCGGGCGGGCGGGCGGGCGGTGGGGAACGGGAGAACGCTGGACTCTCCTGCCGACCCCGGAGGCCGCTTCCCAGCGCGCCCAGCCCAGGGGAGCAGCCCAGCCCCTCTCCGCCAGGACGCAGCCCCTCCCGGGCGGGGCGGGGGGCGGGGTGAGGCCGCGGGGGCCGGGGCGGCTTCCCCTGCGGAACCTCGTGCGCCCCCGACCCCCGGGCCTGCGAGCCGGGCTCAGCCTGGCCAGCCCCGTTCGCAGACTTTTCCGGGGGCGGGAAGAGGATTGCGGCGAGGGGGCCGAGGGGTGGCACCACAGCCCCTGGACGGGGTGCCTGCTTTGGCTGGCTTCTGCTTTCGGGCCCCCGGGAAGACTTGCGGGCCACAGAATGTCTGTTAACGGGCTGGTTTTAAGGATCTGGGTTTGAAATAGGCCGAGACAGGAGCCGGCGTGGCGGAGCGGTCTCTGAGCGCCGGACCAGGACTCTGCGGGCGACCATCGCAGCCCCCGGGGGGGCCTCGGGGCGTCACGCTCTCTCGGCCTCCGCGGAAGGCCGAGGCAACCCCCTCTGAAGAAATCCTGCCGGGAAAACCCCGTCATGGGTTCGCCTTAAGCGCTCTGGAAGCCTGGAGTGACTGGGAGGCGCGCACCCCCCCAACACCAACACCGACACGAGGGAAAGGCTGGGCAGGAAACGGCGGACGATGCCGCAACTTGTTTTTGCCCGTTGCCCAGGTTGCGGCGACCTGGCGCGGGGCCGCCGCATTCCCCGGGAGGGAGGCGGGCGGCGGAGGCGGGGGCTGCCGGGCAGGAAGGGCGCTCCGGGCGAGGCGCCGCCGCCGCCGCCGCCGCTGCTGCTGAGACCCCCAAGGCTGCGGGGCGAGGGGCGGAGAAGGGGAAACGGGAGGGGCTCCGAGGCGCTCCGTGCGGAGAGGAACCCGGGCGCCGGCCCGGCCCCTCCAGGTGCGGGGAGCGGGTGGGGGCCCAGGCAGATGAGCTCACCGAGGAGGCTGCCCGGCCCCCCTCCAGGGCTGCTCCGCCTCCTGCCAGGCCTGGAAGGGGCTGGCTGGCTGGCTGGCTGGGTGCCGAGCCGTGCCGGGAACCCGTCCGGGCGCCACCTTCCCGGGCGCGCCTCACCCCTGGGGCATCCGAGGGGGCGGGAGGGTGGCAGCAAGTGCCGGGGGGGCAGGGGGCAAGAAGCTGCCCCTCCGCTTCCTCCCCATCCCCGGAGCCGCTTCCCAACCGGGCCGCTTCGGAAGAGAGGGAAGGGTCGCGGGGGAAGAGGGGGGCCGGTCCCTCCCGTCTCTCGCGTGCGCGGCCCAGGGGCTCCCACGGGGGAGGGGGTCCTGGGCACCTGCCCCCCGCAGCCCCCGGCTAGTCGCCGGCCCACGGCCCCCCTTCCCTCCACCGCCCTCGCTCGCTCCTCAGCCCCAGCACGCCTCCCCCCTTCCTTCTCGCCCCCCTCGAGGCGGCTCCTGCCGCTCCTGCCTCCCCCCACGCGAATGTTTGCGCTCCCCGCAAACCAAGCAGACCGGGAGGAGGCGGGGAGACGTGGGGGAGGCAGACGCCCCCCTTCTCTCCCCTGGCGAAGGGCAGCAGAGACCGGCGAGGGCCCCAGAGCCCCGAGGGGCCCCGGCGCTCCTTCCCCGGAGGAGTCCGTGCTCCCCCAAGGCAGGGACCAAGACAACCCGCGTGTCTCCGAGGCAGCGCCCCCCCCGCCTCCGCCTCTTCCTGAAGCCTCCTCCGAGGAGACCCGGGCGGCTGCGGATCCAGACTGCCAAACAAGCGGCCCCCCCCAGGGCGAGAGGAGGCATGCAGGGATTCCGTGAGACCCCCCGCCCGAATTTTCTGCCCCGCCAGCCCTTCTGAGTTTTGGGGGCAGCTGCGGTGTGCAAACTGGTCCCTCCGGTTCTCCTCGCTCCGGCTCCAAAGGGGGAGGTGGGAGAGCAGGCAGGTGGATCCTGCAGGGGGGGCTTCCTTCCCCAGGAGGGGATTTGGTGTCATTCCACGCAGAATCCCCGCCTCCTGGATAGGGCCCCGGGGCGACCCCCACCCCGCACCGTGAGGTCACAAGAGGGCGTGAAGCAGGATGCTCAAGCGGGGAGCTGGCCATCCAAGGGACAATAGCCAGGTTGAGGGAGGAGGAGGCATACACACCCAAACACAGGGGCAGGAATCCTCTTCACCAGTCTCCTCTAGCATAGGCCCATTTAATAATTGATCTGTGTACCCCCAGAACCCTGTGGCACCCCACTAGTCACTTCAAGAGGAAGAGGAGCCAATTTCAAATCCAGCCAACAGCAGCACTGTTTAGCCCACCTTTTCCTACCTTCATCGAAGAGTATCGTGGGGGACCTTGTCAAAGGCCTTATTGAAGTCTAACTATGCCCCAAGCTAGTAACTATCAGTCAAAGACTTATTTTTGAGAAGCCCATGTTGACTTTTAGCAATCATGGCATGCCTTTCTAAGTGCTTACAGACCGTCTGTTTAATCGTCTGCTCTAGGATCTTTCCTGGTATTGAGGTCCGGCTGACTGGGTAATAATTATTTGGGTCTTCTTTTTTCCCCTTTTGAAGATGGGAACAATGTTTGCCTTCCTCCAGTCTGCTGGGACTTCTCCCATTCTCCAAAAATTCTCAGAGATTATTGGCAGGGGTTCTGAGTTTACTTCTGCCAGTTCTTTTAATACCCTTGGATGCAATTCATCTGGTTCTGGAGCCTTGAATTCATTCAGAGCAGCCACGTATTCCCGTACTCTCTCTTTACCGATGCTGCGCTGCATTTCCCCTGCCGCATCATCTGCTCCATTGTCCCCAGGCAGAGCATTGTTTTCCTCTGGGGAGAAGCACCAAGGAAAGGAAGGTGTCCAGTAGTTCTGCCTTTTCTCTGTCCCCTGCTACCATTTTGCCATCCTCTCCATGCAGAGAACCCACCATTTCCCTGATCTTCCTTTTGCTACATACACAACCCAAAAAGGCCTTATTGTTTTTAAGCTCGCTAGCAAGCCTAAGCTGGTTCCATGCTTTAGCTTTTCTGACATTCTCCTACACGCGCTGGGTATTTGTTTCAATTCCTTGTTGGTGATTTCCCCCCTTTTCCATTTCTGTCCATGGCCCTTCTAAATCATGGCTCAGTTGAAAGTTCTCTGGACACCCATTCCTTCCTGTGACACAAGGAACAATGGAGGGGCCGGGCCCTGAGATCTGGGATTCGGCACAAGTGCTTCTTAGACTGTCCAATGCGGCAGCGGAGGGGGAGACTAGCAATTATTTTTGCCCCACGTGCCAGAGATTACAGAATCATAGAACAATGGACTCACACAGCTGGAAGAGACCCCAAGGGCATCCAGCCCAACCCCCTTCTGTCCTGTGACAGATGGCCACCTGGCTTCTGCTTAAAAACCTCCAAAGAACGAGGAGACTCCACCACGCTCCACTGGGGCAGCATCAGATTCCACTGTCAAACTGCCCTGACCGTCAGGGAGTTCTTAGGATGGATGCCATATTTGTGCCTGTCGGCCGTGATTCATTCTTCTTCCTTCCTTCCTTCCTTCCTTCCTTCCTTCCTTCCTTCCTTCCTTCCTTCCTTCCTTCCTTTCCTTCCCTCCCTCCCTCCCTCCCTCCCTCCCTCCCTCCTTCCTGGAAACTCTCTAGAGACTGGCAGCTGGTAGCCCAGGTACTGGTGCCAGTCCTTTGGGCACCGGTCTGGGCAGTCTTCCCTGAGTGACCACCATGAACCCTGTCCAACTCTCTGTGTGTGGATGGGCAAATTTCCTTTGTGTAAATTTGCAAGCATTTGTATATGAAAATGTGTGGCTTTGTGATGGTCACATTCTTGCAAAGAAGCTAGTAAAATGAGGGCTGGGTAGGGCTACTGTTAGTTGGATTTGTAATTGGTTGACTGACCGAACCCAAAGGGTGATCACGAATGGCTGTTTTTCATCCTGGAGGGAAGTGACTAGTGGGGTGCCACAGGGTTCTGTCCTGGGCCCAGTGCTGTTCAATATTTTTATCAATGACTTGGATGAAGGAATAGAGGGCCTTCTCATCAAATTTGCAGATGACACCAAATTGGGAGGGGTTGCTAATACGCCAGAGGACAGGATCAAAATTCAAAATGACCTGGATCGATTGGAGAGCTGGGCCAGGGCGAACAAAATGAAATTCAACAGAGAGAAATGTAAGGTCCTACACTTAGGCAGAAATAATGGAATACAGAAATATAGGATGGGGGACACGGGGCTGGATAGCAGGGCGTGTGAAAGGGATCTAGGAGTCTTCATAGACCACAAGCTGAACATGAGTCAGCAGTGTGATGCGGCAGCCAAGAAAGCCAATGCAATTCTCAGCTGCCTCAATAGGAGTATAGTGTCGAGATCGAGGGAGGTACTGGTACCACTCTACTCTGCTTTGGTTAGACCCCATCTTGAACACTGTGTCCATTTCTGGGCACCCCAATTCAAGGAGGACATGGTCAAGCTGGAGCAAGTCCAGAGGAGGGCGACCAAAATGGTGAGAGGCCTGGAAGCCATGAAGCCCTCTGAGGATAGACTTAGAGAGCTGGGGATGTTTAGTCTGCAGAAGAGAAGGTTAAGAGGGGACATGATAGCCATGTTTAAATATTTGAAGGGATGCCACGTAGAGGAAGGAGAGGGCTTGTTTTCTGCTGCTCCAGAGACCAGGACAAGGAGCAATGGATTCAAACTGCAGGAAAGGAGATTCCACCTGAACCTCAGGAAGAACTTCCTGACGGTCAGGGCTGTCTGGCAGTGGAATGTGCTGCCTGTGAGTGTAGTGGAGTCTCCTTCTTTGGAGGTTTTTAAGCAGAAGCTAGATGGCCATCTGTCCAAGGGAGTGCTTTGAGGGTGTTCCTGCATGGCAGGGGGTTGGACTGGATGGCCCCTGGGGTCTCTTCCAACTCTACATTTCTATGATTCTAAGAACTTCCCGACAGTCAGGGCTGTCTGGCAGTGGAATCTACTGCCTGCAAGTGTAGTGGAGTCTCCTTCTTTGGAGGTTTTTAAGCAGAAGCTAGATGGCCATCTGTCGGGAGGGCTTTGAGGGTGTCCCTGCATGGCAGGGGGTTGGACTGGATGGCCCCTGGGGTCTCTTCCAACTCTACATTTATATGATTCTATGTCTGAGGGATAGGAGTTGTTGTTTAAAAGAACGTCTGGGCAAATTAGCTGCAGACAAAACCATGACTTTGACCTCCCTGGGAGAATGGTCTGAATGGACTTGAAGTCACGAGCCCTCCGATGACCAGATGGTCTGGAGAGATCTCAGTCATGGGACTGGCAGACGATGGCCAAGACTGGATAGCATAAATCTCTGCTTGCAAATTATGTATCCATTGAGCTGCGCAACCCTTGTGTTGAAAAGCAGTGTTGCACAAGCGAGCACCAGACGTGCATTCACATCCCTGCATAAGGCACGTCAGCATGTCATGCCTCCACGTTTGCACCTCCACTTCCACGCCCTTGAACTGAATGCTGCTGTTCCAGACCAGAGAAGAGTTTCCAGCCACCTCTGCAAGGGAAGGTGGGGGGGGGAGACGCTGAAAGCTAAGTGTGTGTGTGTGTGTGTGTGTGTGTGAATATGTGAGAGACAGTGTATGTTTCAGGTTCGGTGAAGGTGCAAATGGCACGCCTGCCACTCCAGCTCCAGGGGGAGGGGTTGCACAACCACTGTGGCTTCACAACACACAGAAAGAAGGTAGGGGAGGGAGTCCTGTGGCACCTTTTTGGGCCACTTTGTTTTTAAGCTCTCCACCCTCTCTTTTGGCTTTTGACATAGATCCAGAGCCAGGGAGAAAGTGGCCCAGAGAGGCCCACGGCTTATGGGGAGAGGAGGGAGAGGTGTGAGGTTCCCCCCTACCCTTCCCTTCTCATAGGGAGCAGGTTGTCTCCCATTTCCAGGCAGGATGAACAAAGTGGGAAATAGCAGAAGGCCTGGCGGCCGGCCGCCTGGTTGCTCTTTGATCCTCCTCCTTTTGCTTTCGATTTATGGTCTGAAGGAAGTTTATTTTCCCTCTCTCTCGTTGTACTTCTGCTGTCGCCTCATTTCAGGACAGAGGCTTGCTCTCCAATTAAATCTCTGCTTGTACGTCTACCGAGTGCCGACCAAGACAGACTAAAAGCGTTTTGGGCAACTGCAGACCATGGGAGGCTCCAGAATGGTTCAGGGGGATGGGTGAGCTCCTCGGCTGCAAAGAATGCCAGCATAACCCCTGCAGCCCCCAGCTTTTCTGGGCTGGGGCTTGGCCCTACTGCCAGGGTCACCGTCTTACCTTCTGGAACCGACTCATCAAAAGGATTCGCCCGGCTGTGCCTGCAAGACTCCCCCCACCGTCTCTCCTCCTGGGGCCTCTAAGGGAGGACCCTCAAGGATGGCGAGGCCAGAGGTGTCCAAGTGGCCAAGTGTTTTAACTGCCTGACACCACCGTCTTCGTTTGTGAACCATTAGCCTCTAAGGCTAAACAAAGAGGCTGATTGAGTAATGCTTTTCCAGCTTTTGCAGCAATATTCCATCAAATCTGAAGGTTGGATTGAAATGCTCAGTGCTTTGGCTCCCTTGGAAGGAAAGAAATGGGTGAAGAAGGGACACTGTGGGGGGGGGAGATGGAGGAGAGACTGTGGGAGCAGAGAGTGTGGCCATCCCGCTCCTCCTCGTGGGTCCGGGCAAAGAGAGCCACACTCGGACCTTGCAGACTGGTCAAACAATGCTGCCAATCACCACTGGGTAGAGGGGGGAGAGGGGGCAGTGGGTACCCCTTTCTCCCCCCATTTGGTGGCAGCTGAGTGAGCAATATCATTGCATGAAAAACCAAAGTCGAGATCATCCAGGCCGTTGTATTTCCAGTTTCCGAGTGTGATTGTGAAAGCTGGAGAGTGAAGAAGGCGGATAGGAAGAAAATCAACACATTTGAAAGGTGGGGCTGGAGGAGAAAGTTCTACAGATACCTCTTCCAAAAAGAGAAATAAACGAACAAATGAGAAAGAGCAAACGAGGCCTGAACTCTCCCTGGAGGCCAAGATGGTTAAACAGAGAGTGTCGTACTCGGGACGCATCATGACAAGACATGACTTGCTGGAAAGGACAAGGACGCTGGGTAAGGCAGAAGGTGGCCGGGAAAGAGGAAGGCGGCACGGCAGGCGGACGGACTCCATCAAGGGAGGCAGGACCCAAGCAAGGCTTTTGGCGACCAGACTTCTTTGGGGTCCCATTCAGACATTTGGTATAACTTGAAATCAGCGTGATAAACAACAAGTACATTCCAAACAGCTTGTCTGTCTATTTATTTAAGGAGTAGAGGGCATGCTGATCAAATTTGCAGATGATACCAAACTGGGAGGAGTTGCTAACATACCAGAGGATAGCATCAAATTTCAATACGACCTTGACAGGTTGGAGAGCTGGGCCAAAGCTAACAAAATGAATTTCAACAGAGAGAAATTTAGGGTCCTGCACTTGGGCCAAAAAATGAAAGTCACAAGTGTAGGATGGGGGATGTGTGGCTGGATAGCAGTATGTGTGAAAGGGATCTAGGAGTCTTGGTAGATCACAAACTGAACATGAGTCAGCAGGGTGACGCGGCAGCCAAGAAAGCTAATGTGTTCTTGGTTGCATCGATAGGAGTATGGTGTCTAGATCGAGGGAGGTACTGGTGCCACTCTACTCTGCATCGGTTAGGCCTCATCTGGAATCCTGTGTCCAGTTCTGGGCACCTCAATTCAAGAAGGATGTCGACAAGCTGGAACATGTCCAGAGGAGGGCGACCAAAATGGTGGAGGGTCTGGAAGCCACGAAGCCCTGTGAGGAGCAGCTTAGGGAGCTGGGATGTTTAGTCACAGAAGAGAAGGTTAAGAGGGGACATGAGAGCCATGTTTAAATATTTGAAGGGATGCCATGTTGAGGAGGGAGCAGGCTTGTTCTCTACTGCTCCAGAGACCAGGACAAGGAGCAATGGATTCAAGCTGCAGGAAAGGAGATTCCACCTGAACCTCAGGAAGAACTTCTCGACAGTCAGGGCTGTCTGGCAGTGGAATCCTCTGTTGCCTCCATGGAGCGTGGTGGAGTCTCCTCCTTCTTTGGAGGTTTTTAAGCAGAGGCTGGATGGCCATCTCTTGGGATTGCTTTGATGGGTGTTCCTGCATGGCAGGGGTTGGACTGGATAGCCCCTGGGGTCTCTTCCAACTCTATGATTCTATGATTCTATGATAAACAACAAGTTCATTCTAAACAGTCTGCCTGTTTATTTATTTAAATATTTCTATCCTTTCTCATATCATGTGATCTTGGAGAAGTGTACAATAAAATCAACTGAGCTAACTAAAAAAATGCAAACAGGACAAAAGAATTCAAAACAGATTAAAAGCACATTAAACGATGTGATGATAGAAATAAGTTAAAACAACTTGAAATAATTTAAAACTGTAACTCATGTGCAGACTTGGGCAAAATCAGTGAGCCCCCCCCCCGTCCCGCAGGGCTTTAATGGAAAGCCCCACCTTTGCCTGGTGCCGGCATGACAGCGTCATTGGTGCCAACTGGCACCTTGGGGAGGGAAGTTCTGCCACGGTTCCAGCACGCTACCTTCCCGTCTGTGAGGAAGAGTTTTGCCTTCTGTTTACCAAATATCTAACCTCCGATCCAATAGTTACTACAAAAACAACCCGGGAAGAAGGTGCGTCAAGCAGAGCTTTCCACCACCGGCTGCCTCAGCAGGGGGCTCACCCCCATCATTTCTTCCCGCCTCCAAGCGCTCTCCTTCTCTTCTCTTCTCTTCTCTTCTCTTCTCTGGAAAAAGCCTCCCTCCAACAGGTGCCAGCACGGCTGACGACGGTTTGCCGGCGGCACAGCAGATCAATCGCTCTGATTTCCCCTTTGAGGAGGAACGGAAGACAGGGGCCCAAAGCTTTGTGTTCATCCCAGAGGGATTTAATATCCAGGGAAGCTCTTGATTCGCTGGTCAACCGTTGGTTTGGCGGGTTTGCCTCGTTTGTGGCAGCCTAGACAGTGCTGTCCATTGCTACGAGTCACAGGATTAAGGAGTCGGAAGGGACTCCAAAGACCATCTAGTCCAACCCAAGGTGCCCGTCCTCTGAAATACCCACCTGGGTCTCAAAGTCTTCAGGGGAGGTTTCTTCATGCTCCCACCGCCAACGCAGGCATGTTTGTTGAGGACCGGGGCGGGGGGAGCCGGCAGGGCCTTCTCAGTTGCTGCTCCCAGGCTGTGGAACCCCCTCCCTGCTCCCCATTTTCCAGGGGGCAAAGGCCGCCTTTTTCTTCAAGTGGACCTTCAACTCTTAACTGTAATTTCAACGTGTAAGAGGTTTTAATGTGCTTTTACTTGCTCTAAATTCATGTTTTTAAGCAGATTGCATTGAGTTTTTTTTTTAACTTTTTAATGTCAGATTGTTTTGGCTGCACAGTTTGAGCGGTAGTATAAACTGCTCTGGGTCCCTTGGGGGAAAAGTGGGGTGTCAAATAAATAAATACGCCTGTGCAGAGCCCGTGATATGTCAGCGTTCGACTTCTGTTTAGAAGGAGAATCCAGCTAAGACTGGGGGTCCTGAGGGGGGGAAGTCCTCCCCCGCAAGGGTTGCCTCTCAGAACTACCTGGGACTCTGATAGGTTCAAGTCGGGGGGGGGTGGCGAAGGCTGAGGGTGGGGGACGGACGGGAGCCCCGGGGAAGACGCGGGTCGGAGACCGATGGTCAAGCGCAAGGCGGGTCTTCCCCGGCGGCCGCCGCAGGGGCCGAAGCCCCGGGGGACGCGGGGCGAGCTGGGGGTCCCTGCCTCGGCAGCGCGGGGCTCGCCGCGGGACCGGCAAACGCCCCCGGGGGGCCCAACCCCGGGGGCGGCCCGGCGGGCGGCGGGGCGGTTTTCCGGCGCTGCCGCCGGGGCTGGGCGGGCGCCTGTGTCACCCGGGCGGGGACGGGAGGCGAATTCCGCCGCTCCTTTAAAGCCGAGCCCGTCCCCGCCTGGCAGTACTCGCGCCCAGAGCAGCGACCGGAGGCGGCGGCGGCGGCGGCGGGCGGGAGAGCCAACCACACCGGCCGGCCAGGTAGGGCGCGGGGGCCTCGGCGGCGTCGCGGGCGGGCGGGCGGGCGGGCGGGGGAGCCGCGCTGGCTCTGGGCGTCCCCTGCGGGCGGGCGGGGGGCGCGGGGTGTCCGGGCGCCGCGGGCAGGGGCTGCCCCGGAGGGCTCCCGGCCGGCCCACCTGCGCGGCCGCCTCCCCGCCTCCCCTCCCCAGGGCGCCGCGGCGCGAGGCAGCGCTTCCTGCCCGGCCCGGCGCGGGACCCCGCTTCCCCCGCGCGCGCTCCAGCTCGGGAGGGAGGGAGCTCGGGAGGGAGCTCGGGAGGGCGCGCCGCGGGCAGAAGCCGGTCCTCCCCTCCTCGCGCTCGCCCCGCCGCTGGCTGCGCCCCCCTCGCGAGGCGGCTGCCCCGTTGCCGCTGCGCCCGGCACGCCGCTGCGCCCGCGGTCCTCTCGCGGCCACGCCCTCCCCGGCAGAGTTCTCCGCCCGGCTCGGCACCGCGTCTGCTCCCTGGGCGTCCCGGGGGGGGACCCTGACCTAGCAGGAGCAAAGGCGAGGGTCCCACTGGCCAGCCCAGCGCCTCCGGAGCGCCTTTGCTCCGCCACCTCCCAGAAGAGGGAGAGCGGGGCTCCAGCCAGACTACTGCCCAGCCCTGCTGGTGGGGCGGCCCTTGAGGGCCGCTCGCAGCGACGTCCAAAGAAAAGGCTGCCCGGCGGCCGCCTGACGTTTTCCTACAAGGTCTTCCCCAGCTCCCCCTGGATTCCCCGCCGCGACTCAGAGCGCTGGGACTGGGGGCCCACGAAGCCCCCTCTGCCGGCAACAGGGGGCAAGAACACGTGGACCAGCCCACCCGCCACCCACCTGAAGCTTTGAATTTCATCCCCCAGGACGCTGGGCCACCGTGGCTGGCGGGCCCCCACCCCTTTTCTGCCACTTTGAAGGACGGCTCCCACCCCCCATCAGCCCTGGCATCCCACTCTGCGTAGCCCACCCACCTTTCAGAAGCGGGGGGGGTAACAACCAAGGCAGGGCCTTTTCCACGGTGGGCCCCTGGTTGTAGGACTCCTATTGGGCACCTTTGTGTCCCCTCTCTGGCCCTTGGGGACGGGGGGCTATTCTTCTCCTCACTCTGCTTTTAGTGACCAGCAGCCCCCTTCTCGCCTGTGGGGTTCTTGGGAGGCCTCTTTGAATGACGTTGGTGTGTTCCCTAAACTGCTCCCTTCCCTCTTTCCGCCAAAAATACGGTGCTGCGTCTGCTCAGCCGCATTGCTTTCACTTCTTGCCAAGTTGCCTTGAGTGTTTTCCTGTGGGGAGGGGGTTTCCACCCATGGGGCCATTCTGCAATCGTGTGGCTGAGGCAACCCCCGGACCCTGGTAATTTCCCCCTGCAGGTGACGCTCTCTGGGTGTCGGGAAGAGAAAGTGCCCCTTGTACCCCAAAGTGTGTCTGCCCAGACGGGGCTGCTGGGCTTGTGGGGGGAGGGACTGTGCGGTGGGCACTGGGAGCGCTCAGAGCCCTGGACGCCAGGCCAGTGGCATGGACACTCTCTGACTGCAGAAGGCTGGGCTTTTGCAGAGCCAGTAGGTCAGGGAGGGCATTGCCATGGGCTTATGTTTTTAGGTATTTGGGTGATAAAAGTATTTACATCCTGACCGCCATCGTAAGATCTCAAGGCAGTGTACAAGGAAAAAAGCATACACTGAGTAAACCCTCATGCCTGTGGATCATGACTTTGGCAAAGTAGGTGGCCAAAGGAGGACGGCACACAGCTGGGGAGAAGGCCCCACCTCTTGGCCCACTGGTCAGAAACAGGGGTCCCCTCTGTTTGTGGGCCCCTGTCCATCAGCAAGTGGAACAGGAGGGGCACAAAGGCTTTGGGGGTCATCAGTTGCCCCTCAGATTTCTACTGGGGGCACAAGGGTAGCCCAGGGGATGGTTGTTGGAAGCACTCCCCCGGGCAGAGCCCCCCGAGAGCACGGACCTTTGGACCAGCCCTCTCTCTTAAAGCCAGCCCTTGGCTGCAGGCCCCCAGGGGCTGAGGGGTTTTTTGCTGTGGCAGTTTGGGGTGTGTGGGGGTCTCTTCCAAGCCTCCTCTGGCTCTTAAAGGCAGAGTGTGCATCACGGGACAGATGCGTGTGTAGCCTGGACTCTGCGCCCCCTGTGTTTGTGTGTGCCAGAGAGTGAAGAGAGCGAGAGAGTGTGTGCATAGTTTAGAGAGCTCTTTGCAGAACAACCAAATGGCGCTGACTGTGTACCGTTCAAATCTGGTGCCGTTTGCTGTCCTCCCAGCCTCCTACACCCCCCCTTCTGTATTTGGAGTCTCGGGTCATTAACCTGTGTGTTTGTGTTTGTGTGTGCGTGCACACAAACCCCCAGTCTCCAGGGGAGGAATGGCCTGCGAGGGTCAGCTCAGCAAGGTGACAGGTGCAGTGTTGCATTGTTTTGTGTTGTGTGCAGGTGTGGTTCCGTTGCCTACCATCCACCCCACCCTCCACCCCGCCTGCAGCCCGCAAGCTCACACTTACAGACATTTACAGTCTGTCTTGCCAAACCACTGGGGATTTAGCCCTTATGGAGACTTTATCCTCTCAGGAGGAGGAGGACCAATGTTTTGAAACAGGATAGCATGTGAAGATAACCCAAGTGTGCTACAATCCGGCCTGATCTTAGCACGATCTGCTCCTCGCTCCCAGTGGGGCAGGTGGGCTCCTGGCCTCGGCGCCTTCAGCCGAGCCTCTTTGCCCTCGGTTGTGAATCCCAGTGTCAGGACTTCCTGCTTTTCAGTGCTGGTCCAGATGCTCAGAGAACCCTCCCCTCCTGCTTGACCCCCGTACAGACGGCAGTGTCTGCATGGCTGCCAGATCGAGGTGGGGAGAATGCATTTCCATTTTAAACCCTTCACCCTAGATTTTTCCTAAAATTTAAATCCAGATTTTATCTTAATTAGATCTTCCTTATCTAATTTCAGTTTTGTAAAGATCCACCTTTTAAAAAACATCACAGCCTCTGCAATGAAATATGAATGCCAGACAAGCACGCCCAGCCCCGAGTCCGTGGCCCAGCACAACACACACACACACACACACACTTGTTTAATTTACAACAGCCATGTGAACAGAGCTGCCTGCGCTCATCCTCAGCACACTACCTACTTGGCACCTCAGCCTACAGGGTGGCGTCTGCACATCATGTGCCCTGGCCTCTGGCTGCCGCTGATGTGGAGGAGGTGGAGGCGGCAGTGTGGGCCCCTCCAGCCCCCTCCCATCCTCTCCAGTCCCTCCTGCCTTTCTCCCCCCGTCCCCATGGCTCCTCCAGAGAGGAGTCTGGAGTTCTCTGGGTGCCCTGGCTTTGTCACGGAGGCCGCCCGGGTTGGTCTGACGGGAGCCACAGCCACCCCTTGACCAGGGCCCCTCCTGGCGACATGCAGTGTCCACCCTCGCTCCAATCCACGAGCACCCAGAACTGCCTGCTTATTTGGCCAAAACCACATAATTGCAAAATAATTACCAGCTAAAAGGTGACGCTCACCTGTCTGTCAGGATGAAAGGTTAAAGCTGGCAATTTATTGCCGCTCCCCGCCAGAGGCTGGGCTTGTTCTGAGGCCATGTCCCAGTTTTCCATTACAGATGTGGGAGGGGAAGCCCCCCAGAAGGCTTTGGAAGGCTGCACCCACCAGGGCTTCCAGACTTGAAACTGAGATAGGCCCCACAGCCACAATGGCTGTGCAGAAGAGGAAAGCCCAGTGGCCACCTACACCTGCGACCCAGTAGTGTGGCTGGCAGCACCCACTGGACCCCCCCCCACACACACAGCTGTCAAAGGCACTAGAGCCCTCTCTTGTTTTCACTCTGGCACCCCTACCCACTTGCCAAGAAATAAAAAAATCATAAATCCCCACTTTCTCTGGCCTCCAAAGTCCCCCTGGTGATATAGAGGTGGTGGGAAGGGGCATTTCTCCATGCTTTTGGGGGTCCCTCGGCAATTTCCAGTGTGGTGCTCTGGGGCCCCATAGAGCTGCTGCCCCTCGTACTCACTCTGGGTTCATAGCAGCATGAAGATGGGAGACCCTCTGGGGCCCCTCTTGCCCTAGAAGGGCCCGGTTGCCTCTCCAGCCCAGTCACCTGCCTCTGACGTCTGGCAGGCCCACAGGATTGTAAAAGTTTGCAGCTGCACCAAGGAAACATCCTTCCTTTCAGATTTTGGCACTTTATTCTTTATTTGGGGGTACACCCCGCCTTCCTCTGGGGCTGACAGGCAAGACAAGTCAGTCTCCAAAATAATTCTAAAACATTTCAATAACACAATGGGAAACAGACCACACTAGTGACAGGGGGCCACCACAGTCTTCAGGGGTCCAGCACCTCTGTTTTGAAACGTCCGAATATGCTGCCTCCACAGAGTGTGGTGGAGTCTCCTCCTTCTTTGGAGGTTTTTAAGCAGAGGCTGGATGGCCATCTGTTAAAGGGAGGGCTTTGAGGGTGTTCCTGCATGGCAGAAGGGGGCTGGACTGGAGGGTCCTTTCTCTTGGAGTCTCTCCCACTCTTGGATTCTATGATCCTAACAGGCAGGCCATTGCTATGGCAGGTTTTGGGGTGCCCAGATGCAGTCAGCAAAGCCCCCCCCAGGGCCCCTGGAACTCTGTCTCCTGCACGGGACCCTCCACAAAGGTTGGGGGTGGAGTGGGGGGCTTTCTGTGGGGGTCTCTGCTCTGGGGCAAGGGCCTGGGGATGGCAACCTGCGTCTTCTGGGCCATCGTGTGAGCCAAGGGGCCATCTGGACTGTGCGCAGAGGGCTTCTTCTGTGGCCATCCAGATGCTTTAGGACTGTAACTTCCCCTCCCCTCGGCTATGCCAGCTGAGGAGGCAGGGGGGAATTTGGCAGCCCAGCAACATCCATAGGACCACAAAAGCAAGCACTGACTGACTGATGTGGGACTGGCCAGCAGCCCAGGGAGACCCAGGCAGAGAAGGAGGTTCTTCTCCCTGTGCCACGCACATGTGTCTTGAGCCTCCTTGGTTTGTGCCTCTGTAGCATCCAAAAGGCAGCCCGGAGTTCTGTGGCTGGCAGAAGTGCAGGGGTAGGCCCCCATAAGATGCCAGAAGTGCAGGGGCAGGCCCTCCATCCTCTCTTCTTCATGGTTTTCTCCCATCTTCCTGTGCCCATGATGAGGGGACACAGCCAGGAGGGGACAAGATGGCTGGATTTTGCACCACGGTTGTGGCCTCGGGTGTGGAGCTATAGGTGGTACTCAGCCAGGCAGAGGAAGAGATGAGCACCACCAGGGTTTCTCCAGAGGTCGGTGTCCTTGTGGCACTCAGCGTGCTCTTTCCTCCCAGCCCTGGGCTGAGCAGATGATCCTCCCATAAAGGGGCCTGTGCGAGGTGGGTGGGGGAGAGGGGCATGGGAGGAGGGGGAGCCAGGCTTCTCTGTCTCCCCCTCAGGGGCAGTGGGTCTCCGCCTGTGCCTTTCCATCACGCAGAGTGGTGGACAGACAGACCAAGGCAGGCTTAGGCGTCCCTCTCCACCCCTGCTCTCTTGGGGGCTCCCTGAGGTATTGGGGTGCGGTGAGTTGGACGGAAGAGGAGGGCCTTCCTGCAGCAGCTTCCCACAGACCCCAAGGGGGATCTGCAGGAAGAGAAGGAGCAGCAGAAACGCCCCCACCGTTCCTGGCCCCCACCTCAGGCCCTTTTGGGGAACTTTTGGGTTCTCCTGATCTTCCTGCCAAAAGCGCCCAGCATGCTGGGCCACAAAACCACAGCAAAGTAATAACATGGGAAAACCAGGAGCCCACCTGACTGCCCCCTGGCCAAATGTTCAGTGTGCAGAAACATCTGCCTTGGGGCCCTCAAAGCAGTTGCTCCCCGCTTAGGGCCTTTTCCTCTCCCCAAGGATCTGAGAGGCCTCCCACCTGAGCACTTGGGGGTTCAGGGGATTGCTGCTCCCCCCTCCAGGATGGGATTTCACTTGCTGGCCTGCCTCATGCCAGCACCTAGGGCTGGCTGGGTCACAAATCCATCATGGACGGCAGAAGGGCTGGGAGGAGGGGCAATTGGAACTTTATCAGCTTTATCACTGGGGGCAGGGGGGGCTGCTCCGAGCCCTTTCAGGGAGAGTGGTCACTCTGGGCCAAGCAGCCCCCAGCCTGGCCCGGCCCTTCTTTCCCCCTTGTCCAGCTGCCGCGTGGTTGTATTTTCATTCCACATGGCCCATGGGTTTCCTCCCTGTGGCGGGGTGGGGTGCCCAGTCGCAGCGGCGGGCATTTTGCCCTCCTTCCTCCCCTGGATGCCGGATGGCATGTTGTGGATTTTGGGGGTTTTCTGAGCAGAACGTTTCAGCAAAGGTGTGTGGTGCCAGGAAAATGAGTTGTTACTTACTGTGGCTTTCTGCGAATCGCTTTGGGGCTCCTTTGGGTGTGCTGTGTGAGACAATACATACGTACGATCCAGGGAACTTGACACTCTGGAAATGCCAGAGGCAAGGGAAAGCCTGGATCCGGTCCCCAGGTGCTGGAGAAGGCAGGAAGGCGCCCACTTCTGGCAGAGACAGAGGCGGGTGATGAAACCTTTTCCACCTGAGGGCAACACCCTTTAATTTGCAGGGAGAGGATTCCTCTCCCAACCGGTTGTGCAGCTTTGATCCATGGGAATCTGGGGTGCCTACACCCCGAGAACACGCCTGATCCCACAAGTCATTCTGGATTCCCAGGTGGGACACCTACACAGCAAGGCAAGGAGGCAAGGCTGTCCCTGCCCCTGCCAGGTGAGGTGGCACCCCCAGCTCCTGGGCTCCAGAGGGCTCCGACTGCCCTAAGGGGCTCTCATCTACCCCCAGCCCCTGCCCTCGGACTTGGTTGGTCACCCGCCCAGCCAGAGGCCTTGCCAGCTGGCACACGGGTTCATCTGACTGGCACAAGCAATCCTGTCAGTAGAGGGCCACCCACCCTTCCTCCTCGTCCTTAAGAGCTGCTCAGCAGGCAGAAATTTACCAGGGGCATCTTTTCCTGCCCCACAGCCACTGCAGTGGGCACGCTTTGCCAGTTCTGCTTCTGCTCACTGGCCTCATCTCCATCCCTGGACCCTCAGGAGTGGGGAACTGAGTGGCTAACTGAGCCTTGTGGGTCTGCAGCTGGGGAAGGAGGGAGAAGGGGAGGAAGGGGGGGGACGTCTTGACAGTGAGAGTGTTTTGGCAATGGAACCAATGGCTCGGGGCGGGGGTCTCCTCCTCCAGACTGTCTCAAAAAGAGGCTGGACAGCCACTTGCCGCCGGGGTGCTCTTCCTGGGGTGGAGCTGATGGCCCACAAGGCCCCTTCCAACTCTAGCATCATAGGACTCTACCACATGAGGAGAGGGTGATCTCGGCTGGGCGCCTCTCTTCCGGCTCCCCGACAGCCCCATAAGCAAAACCAGGCACGTTCCCGGCTGGCTGAGGCCAATGTCCCACCGGTTCCCCTTTCCTGGGAGCAGCAAGGACTTAGGTGCTGGCGAGGAGAGGAGAGGCATTCCCCCCCTCCCTGGACCATGGACCATGCCCTCCGTAGGTGACTTCTCCGGGGCCAAACTCGGAGGAGGGCCGGCCCTGGGGCATCCACTAGGTTCCTGGCTTTTACAGAGTGGGACTGGAGAGGCGGCCTATAGTGTCAACCCTATAGGAGTTTTGAGGGCAGGGGCAAGCCCAACCCAGGTGTGTTTGCGGAGAAAAGCAGATCCCCACACACTTTTCCTCTTTGATTCAACAGCAGGGGCCTCCCCCACCATAAAGCCCTCCCTGCTGCTGGGCTGGGCTCTGGGCACAAATCCAACCCCCAAGAACCTGATCTTTTTTTCAATGGAAGGCAAGAAGAGCCAGTTTCTAGGGCTGGGGGTGCTTTGCACCCCTCTAGATGTTCCTGGACTGTGACCCCCAGTGGGATGTGGGGCCAGCGTAGTCCATGAGGAAGGAAACTGGGAGCTGATTCAGAGCCACAGTGGCTACAAGTGCTTCCTTCTGCTTTTTGGTTTGTCCCTGGAAACTGAGTAGATATGATGGGGGGTAGAATGGGCAGAGGGAGAGCCTTGGTTTGCTCAAGGGAGGCAGCGGTGGAGTGAAGGAGCTGCCCCTCCTGCCCCTGCCAGGTGGGGCCTTGCAGACCCATGACTGACCAGCACTTGGGTTGTCTCTCCCCCAAGGCAGGGCACAGCTAATCCACATGGTGGTCACAGAGGCTGCTCTGCGGATGGCCAGCCCCCTCCCTGAAGGGTATGCCAGCCGCGCTGGAAGTTTGCTGGTGGGGTAGAGCCAGGTGGAGCGTCTGTGCTGACGTGCGGCCTCTGTGGGGGCAATTAATATTGGCATCGCACTATTAGGATTGTTCCTCCATCAAGACCTGAAGCTTCACCTTGCCTGAGAGGACCCCTGTCTCTCCGCCCCACATGCAGTGTAGCCAGGGTGGTGCCTGTCGCTCTTGCAGATGCAGCGAAGGCCGGATCAGAGGGTACCCTCCCTCACTCCCTCGGGGGATGGAGCAAATGTTGGGGTGCCCTGGCACTCCCAAACATCCTGGGGGAGAGGGAGGGGATTGGAGACTACTGCCTCCCCCTCCTCCATTCAGCCACCTTCGAAAAGACATGGAGCTCCTCACCAGAGGGAAAGGGGGCAGGAGGACGCTGGCCTTCCTTAGGCACAGGGCTCCTTGGAGGCGCCCCCCCTGAACATCGCGGCTCCCGGTCTTCCACCCCCAAGGACGAGCCAGGCCGGGCCCCCAGGGTTGCCGAGGCCAGGAGGGATCTGCCCCATGCCTGTGGTCTGTCCACTGACTGACCCTGGGAGCCCCGCTTAGCTGCCCTGCTTGCCTAAAACCAGGCTCGGTCCGTGAGGAGGCTGCACAGCACTGAGCTGCACTGCAGGCCCTGGCCCCTCCGGTCTCCTCGGCAGGAGCCCCCCCACCAGCTGCGTCCCCTCCCCAGTGGGTGCTGGGGGACCACTGTCCTCACTGCCTCTGTTCTGTCGCACGGTGAGCCCAGCCCCCCCGAAAGTCCTGGATTTCTGGCCCCCTGCCTCCCCATTTTTTAAAAATTGGGGCCGCAGTCACACGCACACACACACACCGCAAAGAAGGGAAAAAGACCGAGAAGTTTCTTCTGCAGGGCCACAGGGGAGGGAAGGCGAGGGGGTGGCCGTCACTCTGCTTTCACAATCAGCCCCTCCCCTACGCCCTACCCCCCCTCATCCTGCTGTGGACCCCCTGCGCCCTTGATCTACTCATTATTGTTACTAACACTTCACTCATTTCTCTAAAGACAGTGTTGAGCCAAGCCACAAAGTCCACAGAAATGAGCCTGCCAGGTTTCCAAATTTGGGTCCTGATCTGTTTGTTCACAATCCCCATCAAGGAGACAGAATTTTCACACCCTTTCAAGACAGAAGGCCAAGGGACTGTTGGAACTGTGAGTGCTGCGAAGATTGGAGACCTGGCATGACTCTAGCCCTGGTTTCAGCCCCATTGCCCTGGTGTGTAAATAGTCACTCTTGTATTTGGGAGACTAAATGGGTTCCCATTCCATGATAGCAGGGGTACCAAAAGGAAGCCAAGAGTATCAGAGTGGTAAATGGTAAAAGAAAGCAGGTGACCGGATGTGTCTCTAGCTGGCAAAACACTGAAAAATGGGGTGGTATAGATTGGAGCTCCTTAAACACAAGGTGGGGATGGCCACACATGTTATACGCTCCTTAGGTTTCGTAAATGACAATGTTTGGGTAGTCTGTCACCCTCAGAAGGTGCTCACTCTATTTGGTTTGAGGTGGATAATGACAAATGGGTAAGAGAAAGTGCTAACGGGTTTTCTTTTCACTACACAGCTCTTCACATGTGCATGCTTTCCAATACTCATGCAATCTGAAGAAATCTTATGTTGTGGAGATACATTGCACTAAAAGATAAGAAAGCTAAGGTTTTCTAAATTGATCTAAATGCCTATGTTATCCCTAACCAGGATATATGCTATGCCCTCCCAGGTCATGTGGAGCTACCACAACACTGCACGTGACCCTTGGGGTTGGGATCAAGTGGGTTATCAATAGAGGCGCCCTCAATTTTATTATTGCGACGAACCAGAGTATCAGAGAATGCCTGTGTGGTAACATAACTTACAAAGCATTGTGCAGGGGACAGAAGGGTATCTGTATAATTGCATACCTAGCCCTCAGGTGCACAATTTAGAGAATTTTGCACACTGCCTAGAAAGCTTAACATGCAATCCCTTGAAAAAGAAGGAAAAAAGAAAAACACTAGTTTCACTTCCCTGTGAGGTGAAGGAATGTAAAGAGAGCCAGCTGGTAGTTTGAGCATTGGACTGGCATGCTGGGGGACCAAGATTCAAGTCCTTGCTCAGCCATGAAACCAACTGGGTGATCTCGGACAAATCACATTCTCTCAGCTTCAGAGGAAGGCAAAAGGGAAACCTCCTCTGAACAATGTGATGGGAGATCTGTTAAGCCTGCAGTGTGTTAAAGTTTGCTGGTGAACATGATGGGCTCTACAGTATGAAAAGCCATGCTAAATGTAGCCTGATAGTTTCATAGAATCATAGAATCATAGAAATGTAGAGTTGGAAGAGATCCGAGGGGCCATCCAGTCCAACCCCCCGCCATGCAGGAACACCCTCAAAGCACTCCCGACAGATGGCCATCAAGCCTCTGCTTAAAAACCTCCAAGGAAGGGACTCCACCACACTCCACGGAGGCAGCAGATTCCACCGTCAGGAAGTTCTTCCTGAGGTTCAGGTGGAATCTCCTTTCCTGCAGCTTGAATCCATTGCTCCTTGTCCTGGTCTCTGGAGCAGCAGAAAACAAGCCCTCTCCTTCCTCTACGTGGCATCCCTTCAAATATTTAAACATGGCTCTCATGTCCCCTCTTAACCTTCTCTTCCGCAGACTAAACATACCCATCTCTCTAAGTCTATCCTCGTAGGGCTTCATGGCTTCCAGGCCTCTCACCATTTTGGTCGCCCTCCTCTGGACTTGCTCCAGCTTGTCAATATCCTTCTTGAATTGGGGTGTCCAGAACTGGACACAGTATTCAAGATGGGGTCTAACCAAAGCAGAGTAGAGTGGTACCAGTACCTCCCTCGATCCAGACACCATACTCCTATTGATGCATCCAAGAATTGCATTGGCTTTCTTGGCTGCTGCATCACGCTGCTGACTCATGTTCAGCTTGCGGTCTATGAAGACTCCTAGATCCCTCTCACATATACTGCTATCCAGCCCCGTGTCCCCCATCCTATATTTCTGTATTCCATTCTTTCTACCCAAGTGTAGGACCTTACGCTTCCCTCTGTTGAATTTCATTCTGTTAGCCTTGGCCCAGCTCTCCAACCTATCCAGGTCATTTTGAATTTGGATCCTGTCCTCTGGCGTATTAGCAACCCCTCCCAATTTGGCGTCCTCTGCAAATTTGATGAGCATGCCCTCTATTCCTTCATCTAAGTCATTGATAAAAATATTGAACAGAGTTTTTTCACTCTTTAAGAGCCACAATGACTTCTCTATTGTCTAGTCTGGGAACTTTGCCATCCCGTTCCTTCAAATGGGATTACTAAAAACTTGAACTAAGTCACATTTTAAAACTTGGTGAAAAACAATGAGCATTTGTATAGGAACAGCAAAAGGAAACTGCTACAGAAAGATGTGAAAATCTTGGAAATTAAGAAAGCTAAGGTTTTCTAAGAGACCTGCTTATAACCTGCTTGTTTTAATGTCTACATTTCAAAATGCAAACCTTCTTGGTTACAACTCCATGAGGGGAAATCTCAGTTTCAGTTTTGTCTTGATGCTTTCTAGAAAGATGCCTACAGGATGTATTTGAATAAACAAATAGGCTTGGTGGTGGAGCAGAACGCACTCATTGCACGCATGGGTTCGTTGGCTCCAACTGGAAGAAATGTTTAGCAGTAAAAGAGTACAGACAAAGTGGACCCAGGTCTTTCCTTTGATCCTTATAATCATCTGTGTAACATCCCAAGGTCCCCTGAAGTAATCCCCCTCTGAGCATGTGTTTGGTTGCCTTTGGACAATAGGCACTCATCCAGGATCCCCGAGCGGGGAGATAAAGATTGGGAACAAGGTGTTAAATCAGTATGTATTGTCCCTGTCACGCTGTTCATTTTATCTCCCTTCCGCAGCTCTCCAGGAGCGTCCTTTAGGCCTTGACGGCCTTGTCCATTCCATCCAACCAGGAGACTGAGTCGTAGTTTGTGTATAGGACTAGTCCATGGAATTTATGGGACTGGTTGACGAGAGGGTTGTTTAACTCTGGGTGCCTTAAAAGCCTGTTTATGACTGTGATTGCTATTGCTTTAATAATTACAATCACTCGCTTGCTGTTGCATTGCTTACCCTACCGTTATGCTGCTATGCCCAATTGGCCCACAAAGCCTGATCTTCGTAAAGAAACTATGATGCTAGTGCATGGAGTATGAACTGATTCAGAGGGAGGATGGATCTCCAGGACGCATCTAGAGGGGCGAAACTGAGAGCAAGAGTTGTCAAACAGCAGATTTCAGCCGTTTCACAAAAGCGGACAGGTCACGTAGAGAATGGATGCTCCCTGGAGATCCCCCTCCCTTGGCCGACTCAGCATGTCAGAAATGCTGGATCTGCCTAGGGATTGGTTTAAGTACTGAGAATAAAGTTCCTGCAACTCTATAACTATTTCCCCTAAACAAAGGAAGTTTGCCCCTCTCTGAAGGCATCCATGCACATGCATGTCTGTATTCTGCTAATCTGCAAATAAACTGGGAATCCTTCTCAAGAAACACTCAGCTCTTTGTCTGTTCCTTAGCCCAAAGCTGTCCCTCTTAGAGAGTGGGAGCTAACACCGGGTGTACGTGGGGGGGAGCAAGGGTCTGGGGCCAGGCCCCCCCCCCAGGGTCTGATGACAGGGAGGTTGCTGCTAGGAAGAGCCCTGTTGGCCCCGCCAAAATGGCCTGGGGGAGGGAGGGGGCTTTTCCCAAAAGCGGTCCAGGAGGGGGCGGCAGGGGTGTCCTTCTGGAGCACTTTAGCCGCTTGCTTCTGTTGCTCGTTAGAATAATTTGTCTGCTGCCTTTCTGGCGGCAAGGGACCCAGGGCTGGACTGGTGGCCTGGCGCCCCCTCCGAGCCGCCATTCCCACTGGGTCTCCCTTCCCTTCTGGGCCCTTCCTGGGGGGCACCTCGCCCCGAGACCACCGCTGAGAGCCTGAGGGGGCTGGGAGGTCCAGGCTGCCACTGCTCCTGCTGCTGGTGGCCATTGTTGCACCTCAAGTTGGCTGCCACTGCACCACCAGCTCGTGGGCCTCGAGGGATGCTTCCCTCCCATTTACGTGCCTTGTGTGGCTGATATCCCACCTGTCTCTCAGCCAGCACGGCACTGGTGACCCCTCCCAGGCTGCACTGTCCAATTCCTTTTCCAGGGGAATCCGGGGGAGGCCCCCCAAGAGGACGCCTGGACCGTCCACTCGTGCCCTGGCAGTTCTCTTGTGGGGGAGGCCAGGCTGGTGCCACGAAGCCCACCACCCCGGGCGACAGAGGTCCCGAAGGGGGCATCGTTGGCTTCTCTGGAGGCCTGGCCTGGCGTGGGAGGGGTGCTGCTGCCTCCTGAGCGACCCTTTGTGAGGGGACAGTGCCTCCCTCCTCCCTCGCCGGAGAAAGCCCCCCAGGGAGCCTCCGCCTGGCTCTTGCTCTCTGTAGGCCCCCTCCCAGGCGTCCACTTCCACCACAGGGTGAGTGGGGGCTCTTCTTGCCTGGACAGGATCCTGCTTGTCTCACTGGCACGCCTCCACCCTGGGCACACATACCAGCATTGTGGGCCCTGTGGGGGGGCACTGGGTCCACTGCTTCCACAAAGGGGGGAGCTGTATGAGGAGGTCCTTGTCCCCCTCCCTCCCTCTGTGTTTTTCTCATGCTTCCTCCACCTTTTCTAAGGGACGGTCTTAACCTTTTGGGAGTCATAGAACTGCGGAGGTACCGGAGACACCCCCGCTCGGTGAAGCCTCCTCTGCCACCAGGGCAAAAAACCTACAGCTGAAGCCCCCCAGGAGGTGTCCATGATCTGGCTTCTGTTGGGATAGCTCCAGGGTGGGAGAAGGGCACCTCCTGGCTGAGGGAGTCAGTTCCATTGCCCAGCCACTCCGCTGGAGTCGGGCCCGTGAATGTTTTCTTAAAGCGGATGATGCTCTCGGTTTCATATGATATTTTTTTGGATAAACAAGGGTGTTCCCCAGCCCACCATTAAATGGATGACTTTGCCTGGTGGTTCCACATAGATGTTTCAGAAAGCAAGGGGCTGAGATGGAGGTACTCCATAGGCCAGGGGCCGCAGAGTAGAGTGGACGTTCCTCCAAGAAGGGGACGACCCCTGGGAAGGATGCTGTGTGCTCTATGCCACTGGTCTCTGGTACAGAAGAGGCTGCTGAGAGGACAGGCAGGACCACAAAGGCCAAATGGACGAAGCCCCCCATCATTCCCCAAGTGGCCCAACAGGGCGACGGGTGGGAGCATCAGTGACAGCTGGCTGCTTTCCAGATTGGTTTTTCTTTTGATTGTGCATGCACGTGTGCGCACAAGGACGGTCACGGGCACCCTGGCAAAGGCAAAGTGCCATACTAGCAGGCCTGCTGCAGAATGCTGGACTCTGGGGGTGTGTGTGTGTGTGTGTGTGAATGGGCTGGTTATTTGGCTGCAGGGTTGGCAGGGAGAAGGATCTGGGCACCCGCTCCTGGGAGTGTCTGTGCATGTTGTGGACCTTGCTCTTCATGCACCCCTCCCTCCGCCCCTCCTGGCCCCTCCCTCCTGCATTCCAGGTATAGGAAAGCTCTTGATTTGGATTACCTGTCCCCAAGGGGAACCAGGCTGGGCTGGGCAAGGTGTAGGGGAGGGAGGGAGGGCCTCTTTGCTGGCACAGGGGCAGCAGGGGTGCGGAGGCAGGCGAGGAATGCCTGGGCTTGCCTGCTTTCCTTTGTTGGTCAGCTTAAGCAACACCCAGAAGAGAAACACCGTTGGGGAGGCAACTCAGGGGAAGAGAGGCAGCAGCAAGGATCCCTTTGGCTCTGTCCAAACTTCTTTTCCTCCTTGGGTGCCTCTGGTGCAAGGACTGCGTGGGCCAGGCAGACACTGCAAAGAGGGAATGTCCTTGCTTAACTGTGTGGCCAGATAGTTCCAGAAACTACCTCTGATTACCCAGCAGCTCAACAGGCCTCCAGGGGCCTTCCACCCCATCACCCCACCCTGTAGCATGCAACAGAGGTCAGCCTGGTACTGGGTGGGACCATGTTAGAGGTATGTCCCCCATGCTGTCCTTACCTGAATACAGGCTTCTTCTGCCCCTTTCCACAGTTCACCAAGCATGCCACTTGAGTACACACCCCTGACACTGTCTTTTCTTTACTCTCTTTGCAGAAAGACACCTCCTGAACAGAACAGAAGGCTCGGCTTCCTGTTCAGGGAAGGAACACCTGCTCACCCAGAATAACAAGTCAAGTGGCAACCAAGGGGCAAGTGTGATTGACAGCCATGCCAGGGGGCTTCTCTTCTTTCAGCAGCACCACAGAAACAACCATGTCAGAAATGGGCTCCCAGAGCATTGCAGGGGTTTATGTGGAAGCCTCGGGCAAGACAATGAGCCTCTCAGAGGCTGTCCAGGAGCATTTGCTCCAGCCTGACCTTGCATTAGCCCTCCTGGAGGCCCAAGCAGCCACTGGCGGCATTGTCGACCCTGTGAGAAAGCAGCTGATCCCTGTGACAGAGGCATTGGCCTTGGGACTGGTGGGACTAGAACTGAAGGAGAAGCTGTTGTGTGCAGAACGAGCAGTGACGGGTTTCACAGATCCATACACAGAGGAGACAATCTCGCTCTGCCAAGCCATCCAGAAGGAGCTGGTCGGAAAAGAACAGGGCCACCGTCTTCTGGAAGCCCAGATAGCCACAGGTGGCATAATCGATCCTATCACTCTCCACCGTGTCTCTCTTCAGGAGGCCAGTGCCCATGGCTACCTAGATGAGGATCTGCATAATTTCCTTACTGATCCTGGCAACGAAGAGGCCAAGGGCTACTTGGACCCCAACAGTAATCAGAAGGTCAGCTACACAGAGCTGATGAGAAGGTGCATTGCAGATCCAGCCACAGGACTTCTTCTGCTGCCACTGAAAATCTCCTTCCCTGGATTGCGAGGGACTGTGTGCAGCCATGAGCTGCTAGATTCTGGGATCATTGACTCAGCTACGTTTAAAGCCCTCCAGAATGGGGAGCTCACAGCACAGGAGGTAGCAGAGATGGATGTCGTGCGGCAGTACCTGTCAGGGACAAACAGCATCGCTGGTGTCGCCATCCTGCAAAGCAGTGAGCGTAAGAGTCTGTACCAGGCCTTATCAGAACACCTCCTTGTGCCAGGCACAGCAGTGAGTCTCCTGCAGGCTCAGGCTGCAACAGGAGGCTTGATAGACCCAGTAAAGAACGGGAGGTTTACCCTTGATGAAGCTGTCCGGGCAGGAGTGGTGGGGCCAGAACTCTATGAGAAGCTGTCTTTAGCTGAGAGAGCTGTTACGGGGTACAGAGACCCCTACACTGGGGAGAGACTTTCTCTGTTTCAGGCCCTGAAGAAGGACCTTGTGCCTAGGGATCCAGGTCTTTTCTTGCTGGAAGCTCAGCTTGCCACTGGTGGCGTTGTTGATCCACACACACACCACCGTCTCCCTGTGGAGGTGGCCTGCCAGAGAGGTCATTTAGACAAGGACACCCACAGCTGCCTCTGCCGGCCCACAGATGACTTCCGTGGCTTCTTTGAGCCCAACTCAAAGGAGAACTTGTCTTATGCAGAACTGCTCCTGAGATGCGTCACTGACCCAGACACGGGGCTCTGCCTATTTCCTCTTTATGGTGAGGCTGGGAGGGAGCATCCCTTCATTGACAACAAGACACAGCACGTGCTGAGAAACACAGTAGTATCTGTGGACTGTGGCAAATTCAAGGGGCAGCCCACTTCACTCTGGAAGCTCCTCTTTTCAGACTATTTTACAGGAGAGCAGAGGAGAGCTCTCATCCAGCAGTTCCGCTCTGGAGGTCTTTCCACTCACAAATTTGCCGACGCAGTCTGTGACACTGTTCGGCAATTATCTGCCAACCCCCGGGTCACCTTTGAAGGTCTGAGGGACAAGGTGACCCCTGCCCAGCTCCTGAGCTCTGAAATTATCAACAAAGATTTGTTTGACAAATTAACCCAAGGAGAGACATTGGCCAAAGATGTTGTGAGCATGGGTACAGTGAAGAAGTACTTGGAAGGGACTGGAAGCATCAGTGGGTTGCTCCTGCCCGACTCCCAGGAGAAGATCGGCATCTACCAGGCAAAGAGGAAAGGTCTTCTGCGACCGGGAACGTCTCTCATCCTCCTGGAGGCTCAGGCTGCCACAGGATACATCATTGATCCAGCTGCCAACAAGAAATACTCTGTCAGTGAGGCCCTGCGGGCCAATGTAATTGGACCGGACGTCTACGACAAGCTCCTGGCTGCTGAGAAAGCCGTCACTGGCTACAGGGATCCTTATACTGGGTGTAAGATCTCTCTCTTCCAGGCCATGAGGAAGGATCTGATTGTCAAGGAACATGCCATCCGCCTGCTGGAAGCCCAGATAGCCACCGGAGGCATCATTGACCCTGTCAACAGCCACCGCCTGCCTGTGGAGGCAGCCTACAAACGGGGCTACTTTGACAAGAAGCTGAACCTGATCCTTTCAGACCCCAGTGATGACACCAAGGGCTTCTTTGACCCAAACACTCATGAGAACTTGACTTACTTGCAGCTGAAGGAGAAGTGCATCACAGAGCCCACCACAGGCCTCTGCCTCCTGCCACTGAACAGCAGGAAGTACCAGCTCATTGATGACGCCACCAGGCAGGTGTTCAGGAGCTCCTGGCTCTTTGTGAAGTATGGGCGTTTCCAAGGACAACGTGTCTCTGTATGGGACCTACTGAACTCAGAGTACTTCAGTGAGGGAAAGAGACGGGAAATATTCAACCACTATCGCTTGCGGAAGGTTACTCTAGAGCAAATCCGTCATCTCCTGGAAGAAGAGATGAAGAAATGGGCCCGCATCAAATTCCCAGCCATAAGGGGCCATGTCACTGCCTACCATCTGATGGAGACAGGCATCATTGACAGGGTCCTCTTTGAAAGACTGCTGGATGGAGCAGTGAAGCCCGAGGAGGTCCTGTGCATGGAATCCGTCAGAAAATACCTCTGCGGCACTGGCAGCATTGGGGGAATTGTGCTGCAGCCCTCCAATGAAAGAGTGGGTCTCTATGAAGCCATGCAGAGGAACATTGTGTTGCCGGGGGTGGCTCTGCCCTTGCTGGAGGCACAGGCAGCCACTGGCTTCATCATTGATCCTGTGAGCAGTCAGAAACTCTGCCTGGACGATGCTGTGAAGGAAGGCCTTGTTGGTCCTGAGCTTTATGAGAAGCTACAGCATGCAGAAGAAGCTGTCACTGGCTACAAGGATCCCTTCACAGGCAAAAGGATTTCTCTCTTCCAAGCTATGAAGAAAGGCCTGGTGGCTGACAAGCAGGCTGTACAACTGATGGACGCCCAGTTATCTACTGGTGGTGTCATTGACCCCCATAGTGGCCACTACGTCCCAGTAGAATTTGCCCAGAAGAAAGGTTATTTGGATGAGGGCCTCCACAAAGCACTGTCCAACCCTAGCAGTGACACCAAAGTGTTCAGCACTCCTGACAGGAAAGAGAGTGTTTCCTATGGCCAGCTGTTGGACCAGTGCCAGAAGGATGACGTGTCTGGCATTCACCTGTTGCCTCTGTCACAAGCAGCGTCTCCCATCTACACAGATGAGCAGATTGAGCAGCTCTTCAGGGCATCTCTGGTGGAAGACAGGGGGGTCTCCCTCTGGGAGCTCCTCCACTCTGGCTATTTCACTGAGGAACAGAGAAGAGAGCTTGTTGAGAAGTACAGATCTGAGGCAGTCTCGCTCCAGCAGCTTGTCTCCCTCGTCCGGGAACACATTCAAGAAACAGAAATGAAGGCTCAAGCCCAGATCACTTTCCAAGGCCTGAGAGGTGCAGTGCCTGCAGTCTGGCTTCTCGACACTGGCATCATTTCAGAAAAGACATTTGCAGAGCTGGCTCAAGGGAGGACAACAGCCAGAGTGGTCTCGGAGATGGAAAGTGTAAAGAAGTATTTGCGAGGGACTGGGGCTATTGCTGGCATCTTCATTCAGTCCTCCAGAGAGAAAATGGGGATTTACCAAGCGATGCAGAATGGCCTCCTCCTGCCTGGCACAGGGACAAGACTGCTGGAAGCTCAGGCAGCTACAGGCTCCATCACAGATCCACTGACCAACAAGAGGCTTGATGTGGGAGAGGCCATCAGAGCTGGCATCGTGGGTAGAGAACTGATGGAGCAGCTGCTGCAGGCTGAGAGAGCACTGATGGGCTACCCTGATCCCTACTCGGGAAAGCCAATCTCAGTGTGTCAGGCAGTCAGAAAGTTGCTGATCCCTGCCACGACCGGCATCCCCTTGCTTGAGGCTCAGTTGGCCACAGGAGGAGTCATTGATCCCATCCACCACCATCACCTTCCTCTCCTTGCTGCCTACAAGCTCGGCTTCTATGATGAAGAAATGCACAAGACCCTTTCTCAGCACAGTGATGATACCTGTGTCTTCTTTGATCCTAATACGCAGGAGAGCCTTACCTATCAGCAGCTGAAGGACAGATGCATCCAGGATGCTGAGACTGGACTCTTGCTGCTCCCTCTCTCTGAAGAGGCGGCCTTCTATGGGGACAGGCAAACCATGGAGGTGCTGAAATCTGTAACGGTCTGTGTCAATATTGGGCGCTATAAAGGTCAAGAGGTTTCACTCTGGGAGCTGCTCAACTCTGAGTACATCACCAATTGTAAGCGGAGAGAGCTGGTGCTGATGTACAAGGAGGAGAACGCTGAGGCACTTCAAGAAATAGTAAGAGCCATCACCAAGACCATTGAAGAGACAGAGCAGCAGGGCAAGCGGTTCTCCTTCAAGGGTCTACGCAAACAGGTGTCAGCCAGTGACCTCTTCCAGTCCCAGCTCATAGACAAGGAGACTCTGGATGAACTGAGCCAGGGTAAGAAAACGGTTCAAGAAGTCACTGAGATGGAATCTGTCCGGCGGTACCTTGAAGGTGGGAACTTCATTGCTGGCGTCCTCCTTCAGCCGAGTCAGGAGAGGATGAGCATCTACCAGGCTATGAGGCAGGGACTCCTCAGGCCTGGGGCGGCTCTGGTGCTGCTAGAGGCCCAGGCTGCTACCGGGTTTCTCATTGACCCAGTGAAAAACAAGAAGTTGTCAGTAGATGAGGCCATGGCTGCAGGGCTGATTGGAAGAGAGGTTTATGAAAAATTGCTGAGTGCAGAGAAGGCTGTGACAGGATACACAGACCCGTACACCAAAGAAAGGATCTCCCTCTTTGAAGCCATGAACCAAGAACTTATAGTGAAAAGCCACGGCATCCGCCTGCTTGAGGCCCAAATCGCCACGGGGGGCATTATTGACCCAGTCCACAGTCACCGTGTTCCTGTTGAGGTAGCCTACAGACGAGGTTACTTTGATGAAAAGCTCAACCAAATCCTCCTAGACCCCACAGATGACACAAAAGGGTTTTTTGATCCCAACACACATGAGAATCTCACTTACCTGCAGCTACTAGAACGATGTGTCCAAGATTCAGAGACGGGGTTATATATGTTGCAAATAGTAAGAAAAGGTGGAAGGTACTTCTACATCGACGAGGCAACAAAACAGTTTCTGAAGTCACAACCTGTTCAGATGCACACAGGCAGATACAAAGGCCAGGCGGTGTCCATGTGGGACCTCCTCTGCTCTCCATATATCCAAGAACAGAGGAAAAAAGAGCTGGTAAGCCAGTATAAGTACAAGAGCTTGACATTAGATCAGCTTGGGAAAACTATTACTGCCATAGTTGAGGAAACAGAGAAGAAAGCACAGAAGCTTCGCCTGAAGGGACTGAGGGGGGAAGTGTCAGCTGCAGAACTGTTCAATGCAGAGATAATTGACAAGAAAACTTTGGATGGTCTTCATCAAGGTGCCCTTCATCAGCTTGCCCAGAAGGACTCTGTGAAACGATTCCTGGAAGGAACAGGCAGCATTGCCGGTGTCTTAATAGCAGCCAGCAGGGAGAAGATGAGTGTCTATGAAGCCATGAAGAGGGGGTTTATCTCACCAAAAAATGCTCTGATGTTGTTGGAAGTCCAGGCAGCCACTGGATTTATCATTGACCCAGTGAAGGAGAAAACACTCTCTGTTGACCAGGCCATCTCTGGGATGCTTGTGGGAGAAGAGTTTCACCAGCAGCTTCTCCTTGCAGAGGGGGCTGTGACTGGTTACACTGATCCTTCCACAGGGAACAAGCTATCTCTTTATCAGGCCATGAAGAAAAACATAGTAGAGAAAGGTCTTGCTCTCAGGCTGCTGGAGGCCCAGATTGCCACGGGTGGCATCATTGATCCCTTGTGCGGCCACCGCATACCTGTGGAGGTGGCTTATAAGCGGGGCCACTTGGATGACAACACTTTTCTCTTGCTTTCTGATGCAGAATATGCCGCCAAAGGCTTTGTGGATCCCAACACTCAGGAAAGGCTCACCTATGCACAGCTTCTGCCCAGGTGTGTCAAAGACACAGAGACAGGAATGTACTTCCTTCCACTACTGGACAAGAGGGAATATTTCTATGTAGATGAGGTCACAAAAAACATTCTCTCATCCATCAAAGTAAATATAACACTTGGGAAATACAAAGGACAGAACATCTCTCTGTGGGAACTTCTTTCCTCGGACTACATTAATGAAGAAAAGAGAAAAGAGCTGATTAAAAAGTACAGGACAGAATCCTCGGCTGTTCTGCAACACATCACTGATGAAATTCTGAGCATAATAAAAGAAAAAGAAGATAACAGGAGAGATATATGGTTCCGAGGGCTACGGAAGCATGTTACAGCTTCAGAATTACTAAAGGCTGACATCATTGGTATAGACACCATGAAGAACCTAGAGGAAGGGAAACAGATGGCACAAGATGTTGCCAAGATGGAATCAGTGAAGCGGTACTTGGAAGGCACAGGCTGCATTGCCGGTGTGCTGGTCCCATCCAAGTCAGATCCCTCCAAGATGGAGAAGATGACCATCTATCAGGCCATGAGGAAGGGCATTCTGAGGCCAGGCACTGCTCTGGTGCTGCTGGAGGCACAAGCTGCCACTGGGTTCATTACTGACCCGCTGAAGAACAGGAAGCTCTCTGTTGAGGAAGCTGTTTCTGCAGGGCTAGTGGGGGCAGAAATTCTCCATAAGCTCCTTTCTGCAGAGAAAGCAGTCACTGGATACATAGATCCAAACACTGGGAAAAAGATTTCCCTCTTCCAGGCAATGAAAAAGGACCTGATAATCAAAGAACATGGCATTCGCTTATTGGAGGCCCAGATTGCTACCGGAGGCATCATTGATCCAGTCAACAGCCATCGTGTCCCTGTTGAGGTGGCCTACAAACGAGGCTATTTTGATGAGGAAATGAATCAGATCCTCTTGGACTCCACAGATGATACCAAGGGCTTCTTTGATCCCAACACGCATGAGAACCTGACATACATGCAGCTGCTCAAGACATGCATTCTTGACCCAGACACCGGACTTAGGATGCTCAAAGTACAGCATGATGGTTTCAGTACCTTCTATTTGGATGAAGAAGTAAAGAAGGCTTTGAAGTCAACATACACAAGAGTTAGTGAGGGCAGTTTCAAAGGAAAGGAGACATCAGTTTGGGATCTTCTCTTCTCCAGGTACATTACTGACAACAAAAGGGAAGAAATACTAAGACAGTTCAGAGCTGGAAAACTGACCACTCAGGAAATAAAAACTGTTCTTGTATCCACCATCCGAGAGAAGGAAGATAAGGAACAAATGTTGAAAGCTACAAAACTAGCAAGATATATAGAAAATATTGAAAACGAACAGCTAACAATATGGGAGGTCCTCTTCTCTAGAAACATCTTAGAGTCCAGACGGGAAGAGCTTCTAAACCAGTTCCAGAATGGCCACTTGACCCTGGAGGAGCTCACCAACATCCTCAAAGGCCTCCTGCTAGAAGCCACTGCCAGAGAGAGGAAGCACCCCACGACACTTGAGGTGCCCGGACATCGTGATGATGTTGATGATGTTGGTGATGGTGATAATGGCCGCGACGATGATGCGTCTAAAGAGAGAGAGGACGACGAGGACGACGAGGACGAGGAGGATACCGTGGATCTGGGAGAAAAGAGAAGTCCCTGAAGTCCCGGATGGTTAAGGTAGCGGCCGGGGAGTTCCACGGACAAAAGGTCTCCGTTTGGGAGATTCTCCACTCCAAGTACATCCCTGAGGAGAAGCGGAAGGAGCTCTTGAGACTGTACAAATCTGGCATCCTCACCGCTGACCAAATGGAAACTGTAGTCACTGCCATCGTCAACAGGACAGAGGAGGAGAAGATGAAGGAAGAATCCGGCGCACACTGCCATGAGGGCCAGTGGGAAGAGGCCTTACGGAATCACACCGTTGCGCTGCACGTTGGTGAGTTCCAGGGTCAGGAAATGTCCCTCTGGGATCTCCTCTTCTCTCAGCAGGTTCCAGAAAAACAAAGAGAGGAGCTCTTAATGAAGTACCGTTACGGAATCCTGAGCATTGAGGAGATGGTTGTCACACTGGCCCCCCTACTCACCCAGAAGGAACCAAGTCCTGAGAAAGAGGCAGAAGATGGCAGCAGTCCGGCCAGAGGGAGAGCTCATCCCAGCGAAGACGGAGCTCCACATTCGCCACAGGATGGAGACCTGGAAAGCGCCCTAAAGCTGGTGAGCATAGCAGTGCCTGTGGGTGAGTTCCAAGGGTGCAGGCGCTCTGTGTGGGAGCTTCTCTTCTCCAAGTATGTGACCACGCAGAAACGGCAAGAGCTCCTGGAGAAATACCGGACAGGACTGTTGAGCTCCGGGGAGCTTGTGCATATAATCAGCAGCCTGATTGAGGAGATGGAGAAGAAGAGCAACCAGCTGAAATTCTCTGGACTGCGGAGGCAGGTGACAGCCTCAGAACTCTTCAGTTCTCAGATCATTGATCAAGATACCCTCTCAGAGCTCACCCAGGGCACCAAGACGGTGGAGGAGATCACCGAAGTGGACTCGGTCAAGCGATACCTGGAAGGCAGAAGCTGCATCGCTGGCGTGCTTGTCCCATCCAGGTCCGACCCCTCCAAGATGGAGAAGATGACCATCTACCAGGCCATGTGGAAGAGCATTCTGAGGCCAGGCACTGCGTTGGTGCTGTTGGAGGCGCAGGCCGCCACCGGGTTCATCACTGACCCTCTAAAGAACAGAAAACTCTCAGTCGAGGAAGCTGTCTCTGCCGAGCTGGTGGGGCCGGAGCTGCGGGAGAAGCTCCTCTCCGCAGAGAGGGCCGTGACCGGCTACCGGGACCCGTACACAGGAAATAAGATCTCCCTGTTCCAGGCCATGAAGAAAGGCCTCATCGTCAGAGAGCATGGCATCCGCCTGCTGGAGGCCCAGATTGCCACCGGGGGCATCATTGACCCCGTGCACAGTCACCGCCTCCCCGTGGAGGTTGCATACAAGCGGGGCTACTTTGACGAAGAAATGAACCGTGTCCTCTCGGACCCTTCAGACGACACCAAGGGCTTCTTTGACCCCAACACTCAAGAAAACCTGACGTACATGCAGCTCCTGCAGCGATGTCTCCCCGATCCCGATACGGGCCTGCTGATGCTTCACGTGATGGACAAGGGCTCCTTCTCGTTCCTTCTCACCGAGAACACGAGGAAGTCCTTGCAGGCTGCCAAGACCAGGGTGGATGTGGAGCTCTTCCGGGGTCAAGAGGTCTCGGTGTGGGACCTCCTCTTCTGCAGATATATTCTTCCACAGAAGAGGCAGGAGCTACTACGCCAGTACAAAACTGGCACCGTAACCTTGGAAGACTTGACCCAGATCCTCACCATCATGATCACTGAGACAGAGGAAAAGTGCGCCAAGCCAACCAGAACCCAGCAAGCTCTCGGCTCTCCGGAAGTAAAATCACCGAAAGGTGGCACAGACAGTTTGCACTTTGAAGAGAGCTGGCAGAAGACCTTGCAGTCCACCACCATGGCTATGCCTGCTGGAGAGCACCAGGGCCAGCCGGTCGTAGTGTGGGAGCTGCTCTCCTCCCACTACGTATCTGAGGAAAAGAGAGCAGAATTACTGGCTTTGTACCAACGGGGGTTGCTACCGCTAGACCAGCTGCTCAGTGTCCTCAGCACCCTTGTTAAGAAGGAAGAAGCTACAAGTAGGAAGTTTGATATCAAAGTGAGAGGTGCAGAACAAGAGATGGCAAAGAGAGGGGGAGCTTCTGGAGTTTCCTCCCCCAGCGATGGAAACTGGGAAAGCGCTTTGCGGTCCCAGCCTGTTCAGGTTGATCTCGGAGAGTTTCAGCATCAGCAGCTCTCTGTGTGGGACCTCCTCTTCTCAAGGTACATCCCGGAGTCCAGACGGGAAGAACTTCTGAACCAGTTCCAGAATGGCCGCTTGACCCTGGAGGAGCTCACCAACATCCTCAAAGGCCTCCTGCTAGAAGCCACTGCCAGAGAGAGGAAGCACCCCACGACACTTGAGGTGCCCGGACATCGTGATGGTGTTGGTGATGGTGGTGATGGTGATAATGGCCGCGACGATGATGCGCCTAAAGAGAGAGAGGACGACGAGGACGACGAGGACGAGGAGGATACCGTGGATCTGGGAGAAAAAGAGAAGTCCCTGAAGTCCCGGATGGTTAAGGTAGCGGCCGGGGAGTTCCACGGACAAAAGGTCTCCGTTTGGGAGATTCTCCACTCCAAGTACATCCCTGAGGAGAAGCGGAAGGAGCTCTTGAGACTGTACAAATCTGGCATCCTCACCGCTGACCAAATGGAAACTGTAGTCACTGCCATCGTCAACAGGATAGAGGAGGAGAAGATGAAGGAAGAATCCGGCGCACACTGCCATGAGGGCCAGTGGGAAGAGGCCTTACGGAATCACACCGTTGCGCTGCACGTTGGTGAGTTCCAGGGTCAGGAAATGTCCCTCTGGGATCTCCTCTTCTCTCAGCAGGTTCCAGAAAAACAAAGAGAGGAGCTCTTAATGAAGTACCGTTACGGAATCCTGAGCATTGAGGAGATGGTTGTCACACTGGCCCCCCTACTCACCCAGAAGGAACCAAGTCCTGAGAAAGAGGCAGAAGATGGCAGCAGTCCGGCCAGAGGGAGAGCTCATCCCAGCGAAGACGGAGCTCCACATTCGCCACAGGATGGAGACCTGGAAAGCGCCCTAAAGCTGGTGAGCATAGCAGTGCCTGTGGGTGAGTTCCAAGGGTGCAGGCGCTCTGTGTGGGAGCTTCTCTTCTCCAAGTATGTGACCACACAGAAACGGCAAGAGCTCCTGGAGAAATACCGGACAGGACTGTTGAGCTCCGGGGAGCTTGTGCATATAATCAGCAGCCTGATTGAGGAGATGGAGAAGAAGAGCAACCAGCTGAAATTCTCTGGACTGCGGAGGCAGGTGACAGCCTCAGAACTCTTCAGTTCTCAGATCATTGATCAAGATACCCTCTCAGAGCTCACCCAGGGCACCAAGACGGTGGAGGAGATCACCGAAATGGACTCGGTCAAGCGATACCTGGAAGGCAGAAGCTGCATCGCTGGCGTGCTTGTCCCATCCAGGTCCGACCCCTCCAAGATGGAGAAGATGACCATCTACCAGGCCATGTGGAAGAGCATTCTGAGGCCAGGCACTGCGTTGGTGCTGTTGGAGGCGCAGGCCGCCACCGGGTTCATCACTGACCCTCTAAAGAACAGAAAACTCTCAGTCGAGGAAGCTGTCTCTGCCGAGCTGGTGGGGCCGGAGCTGCGGGAGAAGCTCCTCTCCGCAGAGAGGGCCGTGACTGGCTACCGGGACCCGTACACAGGAAATAAGATCTCCCTGTTCCAGGCCATGAAGAAAGGCCTCATCGTCAGAGAGCATGGCATCCGCCTGCTGGAGGCCCAGATTGCCACCGGGGGCATCATTGACCCCGTGCACAGTCACCGCCTCCCCGTGGAGGTCGCATACAAGCGGGGCTACTTTGACGAAGAAATGAACCGTGTCCTCTCGGACCCTTCAGACGACACCAAGGGCTTCTTTGACCCTAACACTCAAGAAAACCTGACGTACATGCAGCTCCTGCAGCGATGTCTCCCCGATCCCGATACGGGCCTGCTGATGCTTCACGTGATGGACAAGGGCTCCTTCTCGTTCCTTCTCACCGAGAACACAAGGAAGTCCTTGCAGGCTGCCAAGACCAGGGTGGATGTGGAGCTCTTCCGGGGTCAAGAGGTCTCGGTGTGGGACCTCCTCTTCTGCAGATATATTCTTCCACAGAAGAGGCAGGAGCTACTACGCCAGTACAAAACTGGCACCGTAACCTTGGAAGACTTGACCCAGATCCTCACCACCATGATCACTGAGACAGAGGAAAAGTGCGCCAAGCCAACCAGAACCCAGCAAGCTCTCGGTTCTCCGGAAGTAAAATCACCGAAAGGTGGCACAGACAGTTTGCACTTTGAAGAGAGCTGGCAGAAGACCTTGCAGTCCACCACCATGGCTATGCCTGCTGGAGAGCACCAGGGCCAGCCGGTCGTAGTGTGGGAGCTGCTCTCCTCCCACTACGTATCTGAGGAAAAGAGAGCAGAATTACTGGCTTTGTACCAACGGGGGTTGCTACCGCTAGACCAGCTGCTCAGTGTCCTCAGCACCCTTGTTAAGAAGGAAGAAGCTACAAGTAGGAAGTTTGATATCAAAGTGAGAGGTGCAGAACAAGAGATGGCAAAGAGAGGGGGAGCTTCTGGAGTTTCCTCCCCCAGCGATGGAAACTGGGAAAGCGCTTTGCGGTCCCAGCCTGTTCAGGTTGATCTCGGAGAGTTTCAGCATCAGCAGCTCTCTGTGTGGGACCTCCTCTTCTCAAGGTACATCCCGGAGTCCAGACGGGAAGAGCTTCTGAACCAGTTCCAGAATGGCCGCTTGACCCTGGAGGAGCTCACCAATATCCTCAAAGGCCTCCTGCTAGAAGCCACTGCCAGAGAGAGGAAGCACCCCACGACACTTGAGGTGCCCGGACATCGTGATGGTGTTGATGATGGTGGTGATGGTGATAATGGCCGCGACGATGATGCGCCTAAAGAGAGAGAGGACGACGAGGACGACGAGGACGAGGAGGATACCGTGGATCTGGGAGAAAAAGAGAAGTCCCTGAAGTCCCGGATGGTTAAGGTAGCGGCCGGGGAGTTCCACGGACAAAAGGTCTCCGTTTGGGAGATTCTCCACTCCAAGTACATCCCTGAGGAGAAGCGGAAGGAGCTCTTGAGACTGTACAAATCTGGCATCCTCACCGCTGACCAAATGGAAACTGTAGTCACTGCCATCGTCAACAGGACAGAGGAGGAGAAGATGAAGGAAGAATCCGGCGCACACTGCCATGAGGGCCAGTGGGAAGAGGCCTTACGGAATCACACCGTTGCGCTGCACGTTGGTGAGTTCCAGGGTCAGGAAATGTCCCTCTGGGATCTCCTCTTCTCTCAGCAGGTTCCAGAAAAACAAAGAGAGGAGCTCTTAATGAAGTACCGTTACGGAATCCTGAGCATTGAGGAGATGGTTGTCACACTGGCCCCCCTACTCACCCAGAAGGAACCAAGTCCTGAGAAAGAGGCAGAAGATGGCAGCAGTCCGGCCAGAGGGAGAGCTCATCCCAGCGAAGACGGAGCTCCACATTCTCCACAGGATGGAGACCTGGAAAGCGCCCTAAAGCTGGTGAGCATAGCAGTGCCTGTGGGTGAGTTCCAAGGGTGCAGGCGCTCTGTGTGGGAGCTTCTCTTCTCCAAGTATGTGACCATGCAGAAACGGCAAGAGCTCCTGGAGAAATACCGGACAGGACTGTTGAGCTCCGGGGAGCTTGTGCATATAATCAGCAGCCTGATTGAGGAGATGGAGAAGAAGAGCAACCAGCTGAAATTCTCTGGACTGCGGAGGCAGGTGACAGCCTCAGAACTCTTCAGTTCTCAGATCATTGATCAAGATACCCTCTCAGAGCTCACCCAGGGCACCAAGACGGTGGAGGAGATCACCGAAATGGATTCGGTCAAGCGATACCTGGAAGGCAGAAGCTGCATCGCTGGCGTGCTTGTCCCATCCAGGTCCGACCCCTCCAAGATGGAGAAGATGACCATCTACCAGGCCATGTGGAAGAGCATTCTGAGGCCAGGCACTGCGTTGGTGCTGTTGGAGGCGCAGGCCGCCACCGGGTTCATCACTGACCCTCTAAAGAACAGAAAACTCTCAGTCGAGGAAGCTGTCTCTGCCGAGCTGGTGGGGCCGGAGCTGCGGGAGAAGCTCCTCTCCGCAGAGAGGGCCGTGACCGGCTACCGGGACCCGTACACAGGAAATAAGATCTCCCTGTTCCAGGCCATGAAGAAAGGCCTCATCGTCAGAGAGCATGGCATCCGCCTGCTGGAGGCCCAGATTGCCACCGGGGGCATCATTGACCCCGTGCACAGTCACCGCCTCCCCGTGGAGGTCGCATACAAGCGGGGCTACTTTGACGAAGAAATGAACCGTGTCCTCTCGGACCCTTCAGACGACACCAAGGGCTTCTTTGACCCTAACACTCAAGAAAACCTGACGTACATGCAGCTCCTGCAGCGATGTCTCCCCGATCCCGATACGGGCCTGCTGATGCTTCACGTGATGGACAAGGGCTCCTTCTCGTTCCTTCTCACCGAGAACACAAGGAAGTCCTTGCAGGCTGCCAAGACCAGGGTGGATGTGGAGCTCTTCCGGGGTCAAGAGGTCTCGGTGTGGGACCTCCTCTTCTGCAGATATATTCTTCCACAGAAGAGGCAGGAGCTACTACGCCAGTACAAAACTGGCACCGTAACCTTGGAAGACTTGACCCAGATCCTCACCACCATGATCACTGAGACAGAGGAAAAGTGCGCCAAGCCAACCAGAACCCAGCAAGCTCTCGGTTCTCCGGAAGTAAAATCACCGAAAGGTGGCACAGACAGTTTGCACTTTGAAGAGAGCTGGCAGAAGACCTTGCAGTCCACCACCATGGCTATGCCTGCTGGAGAGCACCAGGGCCAGCCGGTCGTAGTGTGGGAGCTGCTCTCCTCCCACTACGTATCTGAGGAAAAGAGAGCAGAATTACTGGCTTTGTACCAACGGGGGTTGCTACCGCTAGACCAGCTGCTCAGTGTCCTCAGCACCCTTGTTAAGAAGGAAGAAGCTACAAGTAGGAAGTTTGATATCAAAGTGAGAGGTGCAGAACAAGAGATGGCAAAGAGAGGGGGAGCTTCTGGAGTTTCCTCCCCCAGCGATGGAAACTGGGAAAGCGCTTTGCGGTCCCAGCCTGTTCAGGTTGATCTCGGAGAGTTTCAGCATCAGCAGCTCTCTGTGTGGGACCTCCTCTTCTCAAGGTACATCCCGGAGTCCAGACGGGAAGAGCTTCTGAACCAGTTCCAGAATGGCCGCTTGACCCTGGAGGAGCTCACCAATATCCTCAAAGGCCTCCTGCTAGAAGCCACTGCCAGAGAGAGGAAGCACCCCACGACACTTGAGGTGCCCGGACATCGTGATGGTGTTGATGATGGTGGTGATGGTGATAATGGCCGCGACGATGATGCGCCTAAAGAGAGAGAGGACGACGAGGACGACGAGGACGAGGAGGATACCGTGGATCTGGGAGAAAAAGAGAAGTCCCTGAAGTCCCGGATGGTTAAGGTAGCGGCCGGGGAGTTCCACGGACAAAAGGTCTCCGTTTGGGAGATTCTCCACTCCAAGTACATCCCTGAGGAGAAGCGGAAGGAGCTCTTGAGACTGTACAAATCTGGCATCCTCACCGCTGACCAAATGGAAACTGTAGTCACTGCCATCGTCAACAGGACAGAGGAGGAGAAGATGAAGGAAGAATCCGGCGCACACTGCCATGAGGGCCAGTGGGAAGAGGCCTTACGGAATCACACCGTTGCGCTGCACGTTGGTGAGTTCCAGGGTCAGGAAATGTCCCTCTGGGATCTCCTCTTCTCTCAGTACATCTCTGATGAAAAAAGGGAGGAACTTCTCGGCATATACAGAGCTTGTCAATTAACACCAGATGAGCTCAGAGCTGTCCTCTCTGCTCTAATTTCTCAGAGGGTAGATGAAATCAATGATTGTTCAGTTCAGGGTGTAATGCCTACTTATTTGGCTTCATCTGAGGAAAATGATGATGATAACAGTATTGAATTTGGAGAAAAGAAGCACTGTCTGAAATCTTGGATGGTGGAAGTAAGAACTGGGGAGATCCCTGGACAGAAGGTTTCTATCTGGGAGATTCTCCACTCCAAGTACATCCCTGAGGAGAAGCGGAAGGAGCTCTTGAGGCAGTACAAATCTGGCACCCTCACCATTGACCAAATGGGAACTGTAGTCACTGCCATTGTCAACAGAACAGAGGAGGAGAAGGATCAAAATTCTCACATTAGCTGTCATTCATCAGGGCCAGAAGAAACTGACATTCCACAATCATCACACTATGACTTCCTACACCACACGTTGCGACTGGAGAATATTGATGTAACCATCCGTGAAGTCCAAGGTGAGAGTACTTCTGTCTGGGATCCCTACTTTTCACAATGCATGTCTAATATACAGAAGGAAGAAATCTTGCACCGACATGGATCACCCACAGTGAGCGTGAAGGAAAGCATTAAAAGCATTATGACGCTTATTACAGAAACCGAAAACCAAACTACCATGTCAGGAACAAATGAAGAGACTCTCAAAGAAGACCAAATGACACCACAAAAATCCCAGGCTTTTGAACACCAAGATGAACCAGAACATACCCTGAAATCTAGGCTGATCAGTCTGTGTCTAGGCGAGTTCTGCAAGCAACAGGTTTCATTGTGGGATATACTCCATTCTGAGCATATTCCAAAAGTAAAGAGGGCAGAGCTCTTGCAATTGTACAAATCTGGCATCCTTACTATTGACCAGATGGAAACTGTAGTCACTGCCATCATTAACAGGACAGAGGAGGAGAAGGCAAAGGAAGACTCCCTTGCACATTCTAACAAGGTCCACTGGGAAGATGCTTTGCAGAATCACATTGTTCTCCTTCACACTGGTGGCTTCCAGGGTCAAGAAGTCTCGCTTTGGGATCTCCTCTTTTCTCATTATGTCCCAGATAAGCAGCGGGAAGAACTCTGGAGCCAATACCAGAATGGCAGCCTGACTCTTGAGGAGATGGCAAAGATCCTCTGCAGCTTCCTTGGAGAAGGAACAACCAGAAAGAGGGAGCACCCCATGATACCTGATGTCCCTAGACATGCTGACAGTGATGATGGTGGTGGTGATGACGATGATGGGCTTAACCAAGAGGGGGAGGACAACGATGACAACCAGGATACCGTGGATCTGGGAGAAAAAGAGAAGGCCCTGAAGTCCCGGATGGTTAAGGTAGCGGCCGGGGAATTCCACGGACAAAAGGTCTCCGTTTGGGAGATTCTCCACTCCAAGTACATCCCTGAGGAGAAGCGGAAGGAGCTCTTGAGACTGTACAAATCTGGCATCCTCACCGCTGACCAAATGGAAACTGTAGTCACTGCCATCGTCAACAGGACAGAGGAGGAGAAGATGAAGGAAGAATCTGGCGCACACTGCCATGAGGGCCAGTGGGAAGAGGCTTTACGGAATCACACCATTGCGCTGCACGTTGTTGAGTTCCAGGGTCAGGAAATGTCCCTCTGGGATCTCCTCTTCTCTCAGTATGTTCCAGAGGAGGAGCAGGAGAAGATTCTGAGACAATATCAAAACAGCAGCTTGACTTCTGAGGAGATGACAGACATCCTTAGAACCTTCCTGACAGAGGCCACAACTAGAGAGAAAAAGCACCCCACAACTCCTGAGAAGACCAGACACACTATGGAGGAGGAGGAGGAAGGTGATGAGGCACTTGACAAAGAGAAGCAGGAGGAAGACAATGGAGATCTTTTGGAGTTGGGAGAAAAAGAGAAGGCCCTGAGGTCCCGGATGGTTAAGGTAGCGGCCGGGGAGTTCCACGGACAGAAGGTCTCCGTTTGGGAGATTCTCCACTCCAAATACATCCCTGAGGAGAAACGGAAGGAGCTCTTGAGACTGTACAAATCTGGCACCCTCACCACTGACCAAATGGAAACTGTAGTCACTGCCATCATCAACAGAACAGAGGAGGAGAAGACAACAAAGGAAGAATCTGATGCAGGCTCTCAGCACTGGGAGGACACTTTGCGGAATCACACTGTGGTCCTGCACATTGGTGAGTTCCAGGGTCAGGAAATCTCCTTCCTGGATTTTCTCTTCTCCCAGTACATCCCAGAAGAGAAACGGGAGGAACTCTTGCAGCTCTTCAAATCAGGCATCCTCACTATTGGCCAGATGGAAACCCTAGTCATTTCCATGGTCAACAGAACGGAAGAGGAGAATTCCAGTGAAATGGCTTGTTTTAGCAATCAGAGAGAAGAGAGAAGGTCATCAGACAAAAGTGAGAATATTTGCTCCCCTGAATCTATCTCTTTGGAAGATATATTGCAGTCTGAGAGTTTTGTCGTTCCGGTTGGTGAGTTCCAAGGACAAAGAGTTTCTTGCTGGGACCTCCTCTCTTCCAAATACATCTCAGAAGAACAGAAGCAGGAACTTCTAAGCAGATTCAGAGGAGAAGCCCTCTCTGTTCAGGACCTGATCACTATTCTTACCAACATCGTCATAGAAATGGAAAGGCTGAAGACCGAGGAGCCAGGTTGTGCTGAGGAGGGTGCTCTGGTGGAGGAAAGGGGAGGGGAGGCACATGAAGACTTAAAAGCCCGGCAGCAGCAGCTGAAGAAATCCTTGAGGACCACCTTGGTCTCCGTGGCAGTAGGGGAGTACAAGGGGCAGAAGGTGTGTGTGCTGGACCTTCTGTTTTCAAAATATGTCCCCCAGGACAAGAGGCAAGAGCTCCTCGAGCAGTACAGAGCAGGGACCTTACCCATCCAAGAGATGATTGAAACGATCATGACCATGATTGAAGAGGCTGAGAGCAAGCGGGGGAAGCGAGGCATGAGGAAGAAAATGTCCTGCATGAAAGGGAAACTGTGTTGGAAGGACCATGGTGCTCATCCGTAAGACACCAGACACTGGAGCCTGTGAGTTCATTTGACTGGCCCCTTGTGACCCTGCACAAGACACCAGCTGAAGCCAGGAAGTCTGCTTCTCTCTCAGACATCCTTTGCCACCTGTTATCCCTCTGTGAACGTGGACTAAGTACAGAAGCTGGGCTGCTTTTGCTGGGAGTCTGGTTCTCTCCACCCCCCTCATAAAGCTCTAATTTCCTTTGTGTTCTGGTGTGGTATTTGCGTTTGGGCTCCTTTCACCCTAGATTTCTAGCTGCAGTCTCCTCTGCCAAGGTCTGAAGGAGGTTCAGTGCCTATGCCACACACTCAGACTTGGCAGGTTTTTCAGTGGCTTCCTAGGAAATGCCACTTGGCTTATTACCTGGAAGCAGCCGTGGGCACTCAAGTAAGGGAGTAAGGAAGCTGTGTCAGCCACCTCCAGCATTCCCTCCCTCCCTCCCTCCCTCCCTCCCTCCCAGCCAGCACCTTCTCAGTGGGCATTGCTGCCTAGCTGGAGGACTACGCAGAGTGTGTAGCACCCAGGACCAGTGAGGTGGGGTTGTGGGAATCTCTTCATCTAGAAGCACATGTCCAGGCATGGGGGGTTTCCACTCCAGAATGGGTCGGTCACCTACCTGCCCAGAGCTCTCAGGTGCCTGGAAGTGAGCACACACACACACACACCCATCCTTGGCCATGGAAGAACCACCTTGGTGGTGGAACAACATAACTGGATGCTTCTGCTGTCAATAATAGGCAACTTTCCACTTCTTCAGACTCTGTGGTTGCAACTGAAGTTTGTCCTGTGCCAAGGCAGATCCCTCACTCGATCTTCTAAGGGCAGAGAGACAGAGTTTTACTTGTGATTCAGCCATTTTGGTATTTCTAGGCCATCTTTCAGGCCTATGCCCCTCCTGAGAGAGCTTAAATAAAAAACTTAAAATGTAAAATGAAACTTAAATGTGCATAAAAGCCAGATTCCATTTCAAAACAGTGGCAGTTACTTCACAAGGGAGATAAAGTGATGAGGGGGAATGGAGTCTTGGATTCTCAATCAGAATCCAAGAGTTGGAAGGGATTCAAAAGGCCATCTAGTCCAACCACACAGCTGAAGCACTCCTGGAAGGCAGCAGGCGGTCCAGCCTCTGTTGAAAGACAGCCACACAAGTAAAGCCCACAACTCTCTCCAAACCCCATTGGTTCATGTTCTAGTCTTTTGAGCAGCAGAAAACAAGTTCCCTCTGTCTTCCACGGGACTTCCCACCAGGTACTGTGAGATGACTCCATCACGTCCCCTCTCAGGCCCTTTCCGCACCTTACCTTCTTCCGGTGCTGGGGTGTGGGGATCATGCGAGCAGCCTCTGGCGAGAGGCTCTCGCATCCCTGCTGCTTCAACTCCGCACGAGTTGCCTGCTTGCACAAGAGTCCCGCATCTTCCTTCTGCAGTGCAGCCTGTGAGTTTCCCAGGCTGTGCTGGGGCAGGAAGCGTGACCGGCATGGCTCCAAAGGCTCTGCACACCAGGTAAGTGCGTGTGGGGCCCGGGAGCAATATGCAATTGCACATCATTCTTGGCTTCTAGCTGAAAATGAAAAGGTGCGTGATTGGCGCCTGCTGGCCCCTGGAGCATTGTGTGATTGTGAGTGCATCATGCAGATCGCTCCTCACAATCGCGCAACGCTCCAGGCACCCTTTCGCATGGAAAATGCTGTGCGGAAAGGGCCTCATTCTTCTCCAAACTAAACATACCCAGCTCCCTCCATCATCCCACATAAGACTTGGTGGTTTCCAGGTATTTGATCATTCTGGTGGCTCATCTCTGGACATGTTCCAGCTAGTCTGTGATCCTTCTTGAACTGTGGTGCCCAGAACTGGACGCAGGACTTCTCTGGGTGAAGTCTGACCAAAGTAGAACAGTGGGCTGACTGCCTCTCTAGACACGACCTTCCTGTTGATGCAGGCTGGCTTTTTTAACGGGCACATCACACTGCTGGCTCATGTTGAGCTTGCGGTCTACTAAGACCCCTACATCCTTCTCACATGCACTGCTTTCAGCCTAGTGTTACCCATCCTCTTTTTGAGCATTTCATTTCTCCCTCCTAGTGTTGTGCCTTAAATGTCTTTCTGCTGAAATTCACTGTGTTAGTTGTGGCCCCGCCGTCCAATCTCAAGGCCGTTCTGGAGGCTAATCCTGTCCTTGGGCAGCTTTGAGTTCCTTGTGGTCCCTTCCAGTCGGTGATCCTGTGCTACCTGTGTTCACCAGAGCGACGGTAGGAGGGAAAAGTAGATAAGTCTCCATGTATTGAATCGTTTTCTTAGTCCTGCAGCTTGAGTAAAGTAGGCCCACTGAATTAATGAGATTTACCTACATGTCAACCTAAACTTTGGAGCCAATGGATTAACTCTAGCTGGGACTCAGGTGGTGACAATAAAGCACCAGACGTGATTGGTGTGTGTGTGTGCGTGTGATTGAAGCCAGGCCTGCCTTGCCCAGCCTGCCGAAGCTGCTGATACACAGGATGGGGCCTAGAAAAGGACCCCCAAGCTCTGGACTCGACCTTTCTCCATGGCATACCACAGGCAGGTGGAGGAAGAGAAAAAGAAAGCTGGGCGTCACCCACATGTGGATGATGAGTCCAAACATCTTTCATCATACGGAGGATGGGGCAAGCTTGTTTTCTGCTGCTCCAGAGATTAGGAATGGGTTCCAACTACAGGAAAGGAAATTCCAGCTAAGCATTAGGAAGAATTTCCAGGCGGCAAGAGCAGTTTGACAGCAGAATACACCACTGTGCCAATGGAGTGTGGCGGAGCCTTTGAGGAGGCTGGGTGGCCATTTGTCAAAAGGAGTGCTTTGATGGCGTCTTCCTGCATGGCGGGGGGGGGGTCTTCCAACTCTGTGCCCAATGATTCTATGAAATACTTCAAAGGCTGTCTCAGAGAGGAGGGCGCTGACCTGTTCTCTGCTGCCCCTAAGTGTAGGGCCAGATTTAATAGTTTGAAGTTAACAGGAGAGCAAATTTCAATGGGGCAAGTTTCAATGGGAAACTTCTTGACAATAAGAGCAGTTAGTCAGTGGAGCCAGCTCCTTAGAGAGGTGCTGGGGCCTCCTCTGGACATCCTCGAAAAGAGGCTGAACAGCTCCCTGCCAGGGAGGCCCCATCTGGAAATCCTCCATTGAGCAGGAGGTTCCCCTTGATGTGCGCAGGGACCTCTTCCAACAATGCCTCTATGACTCTGATTCTGGGTGATTTGACCCAGCAGTTTCACATAAAAGTTAAAAAGTGTGTTTGCGGGGGGTCAGGCAGCACCCAAAGGCCAATGGTGATGAGCTGGAACAGACCCCCCCCAGTGCTGCCTTCTGGAGAGGATTGGGGCCTCACCTGAGCCACTTGGAGCAAGAGTAGGTAGGGGATTGGCTGTGAGGCCTCATTGCTCAAATGTCCAGTCCCTGCCCAGAGAAGCCCCGTGGGGAGATGGGGGGGTCTCTGCTTCTCCTGGGAAGGCCAGCAGTGCCATCTGCCCCACATCAATCCACAGCAGTTTCTGCCCCTCACACGCCTGGCACTGGGGAGGCTGCGGCCCCTGCCAAATGACCTATGGCTGCTGAGGTGGGCGGAATGGCTCCCGGCACACGGATCGCCTTCCGTCCTGACAGCAGATCAGCAACCACAGTCCTTTTGGCTGCATGATGGCAGGGAAGCCCCGGATGTGATGCGGATTCGGAAAGTCACCAGCTGAAGGCTTCTGCCACGTCCCTCATCCCTCGGTCTTTCCTCTGATGTGGTCTTCTTTGGGGGGGAAGGGGGGCAACATTGGAGGCTCCTGCCTTCCTCCAGATCATTGCATCTCCCTCCAGCCTGCACTGGGGGGGGCAGAACTTGCCTGTTCTCTGAGGCTGGGGTCCTCCCTCCCCTGGCAGATTCCCATCTTCCTCTTCCTCCTTCTCCAATGTGGGGTGGTTGAGAGTGCGGAGGGGAGGGGTTGGGGCTGAGGGGGGCACGGGCATCGCCTGGCTGCCTTCCTTGTCCTGTCCAAGAGGTGCTGGGGTTCTGGCCCCACGATATCTCCAGGTGTATTGGGAAGTGGGGCCGTTGCTACTCGGTGGAGCACAAACACGGTACGTTATCAGCGGCACCAATTCCACCCATACGGGAGGAGGCCTTCTGCTAGTGGGGTTGAATAAGCCCGCCAAGGGGGCTACAGCTATCAGGAGTAGTGGGAAGGGGAGGCGGATTGGGCTCCTCATCTCCCTACATATACACACTCGTGGAGATGTTTCTTTGGTGCTCAGGAAGGGGGCCCAAATTCACCATAAAATATCCACTGGTGGCAAAGTGTGAAACCTGGGGGGAGGGGATCTCTCCTGGCCCCTCTCCAACTCCCCAGTTCGGGGCCCTCGTGCTGTGAAGGGGCCCAGCAATGCAGGTAGAGCTCCCAAGGGCGGAGTGTGGAATGGGGCATGTGGGGGATGGGGGAGCTCGCAGGTGCACAAGGACAAAGGAATAGCCCCCCTCCCCAGTGCAGTTTAGGAAACGGCTCCGAACAGGGTGCCAGGTACTCATCCTGGGCCATGGCAGGTGCTCTTTGGCCAGGGCTCCCTTCAGCTGCCAGATCTGGTCGAGAGGGTGTTAGATTTCTGGAGAGTTTATTCAGGGGAGGGTCAAAAAAAGGATGGGTGAGAAATGGAAGACACTGGCTCACCAAATGGCTGCCGCAAGTGGGGATCTGGCTGAGAAAAGCCTTCTTGGGGAGGACTGACGCTTTGCCCCTTTGGGAGTAGCTGTGGTGGCAGAAGCACAAGGCCCCCTCCCCTGTGACCCAGGCTAGAACTGGCCCCATGAAGCACCCCCCCCAGAGCCCTACGCAGTTCCTTCTTCAGCATGCCCTCCCCAGTTCCCTAGAATCCGTCCTTCCACGGAAGGATACAAACCCAAGGAGCATCTGAAGGGACAGATAAACGGCAGTTCCCTACGTGGGCCAGGCTGCATCCCACGAGTGCCACTGTTGGGCAGGGAGGGGGCAGTATGGGAGGGTCTTGTGGGGCAGGAGGGGCACCTGAATCCAAGGCCTCGCTTGGCTGTAGCCCCAGGGAAGAGAGGGAGGCCATGCGCCATGCCATGTGGCTTATGAGGGAGAAGGCGTCACCCTACAGGTGGCGCATGAGGCAATCAAGCTGGATCTGTAGGGGGCTTTAGCTCCATGGGGAGATGAGTGGGCAGCAGGCATGTGCCCACATATGTGCGAATGGCTTTTCTCTCCCCTTCCCACGGCAGTCCCAGAGCCAGCTCCCGGGAAGCTGCTCAGAAGGGTGGCCTCCCAGCATCTCCGCCTCCAATTGCCAGCAAAAGGTGGCATGTTCTTCCTGCCACGACCAGAGTCCCCCTCCTCACAAGAGACTGTCTAAGCTGTGCGTGGAGTGACATGGAGGCAGTCCAGGGGGAGGGCAGATGCGTAGTGTAACAGGGGAGGGGAGGACAGTCATGAGGAACGGCTCCCACCCCGTCCTGGACACCCCGGCAGCTGCCCCAGGAAGCCAGGTGGTGCTGGTGCCCAGGAAGTGCTCTGCCCCATTCCCAAAGTGGTTAGTGCCTGGCAGGGCAGGAGCATGCCGGTCCCACAGTAGGACCTCTTCCCCTCACCACAGCTGGCCACTGGCCGGACTGCAAAGAAGAAAGGGTGGGGAAGGGCTTCTTTCAGCACACACACACCATGCTCCCCCCACCTAAACGCCAGGAGGTCAGAGCTGTCCGGCAGCGGAAGCCGCGGCTGCCTCCGTGGAGTGTGGTGGAGCCCCTTCTTTGGAGGCTTTTAGAGGGAGGCTGGACAGCCCTCTGCCGAAGGGAGGGCTTGGATGGCGTAGTCCCGCAGGACAGAAGGGGGTGGACGGGACGGCCCCTGGGGTCTCTTGCGGCTCCATAGCTCTATGACACACGCTTCATGGCCACCTTGCGGAGTCCGGCCAGGAAACTTGCAAGATTCTTCTCCGTGACCTGGTCTGGACCCAGCTCGGGAAGTTCATGCAGCCCTCGAGTCTCAAGGCTGGGAGGAGACCCCCCCCACCGGCCCCCTTCGCTTCTGCCGGGCAGGAAGAGACAATGCGGGCGCCTGGCCTCTCCTTACAACCCTCCAGGGGCGGAGGAGACTCCCCCCGGCCCACGCAGGCAGCCGCGGGTTCCCCGACGTTGGACCTGCTCTGACCCCCAGGAAGAAAGTTGCTCTTTCGCAAGGAAGGCACGACCAAGCCCTCCCCGAAAGCGGGCGTTCGCCGTTGCAGGAGGGCCGTCGCTCTTCAGCAGCCTCTTCCTCGGAAGCAACTGGAGTTCAGTGGGGGTCTTCGGAGACCCCCGCCCCCAAGCCCCTCGCCAGCAGGGCTTCTGTCCCAAAGGCGCCCTGAGAGGAGACCGCGGGAGGGGCCGCCCTCGGCCAGCAGCAGCAGCAGCAGCAGCAGCGGGCGCAGTGGCCTGGCAGACCCGGGTTCAAGCCCGCTCCGCCGCGGAAACCCCCCGGGGGACCTCCTGGGAAGGCGGCGGGGGCGCGGTGGGAAGGCCTGCGCGTCCGACTGGGATTCCCGGAGACCGGGCCCCGCGTCCCGCCTCGGTCATGGAAACCCGCCGGGCTCTCAGCCTCGGGGAAGGCATTGCGCGTCTCCTCCGGATGCTAAAAGCCCGAGCGCCCGCGGGGCGCGGCGGCCGGAGCGTCGGGCGAGCGGCTGGGTTCGGTCCGGGGTTCGGCTCCGCCCGGGAAACCTGCGGCAGGGCTGGCCGAGGCGGTCGGGGGCGACACCCCAGAGGGCGAGCCTGCCGGGCCGGTTCGTCCTGGGCGCAGCCCGGGGCGCCGGGAGTCCTTCCTCGCCCGCGAGTTGCGTCACGTAGCCCCAGGACTGGCTCGCCCCCCCGCCTCCTCCCCCGCCCCTTCGCCTCCTTTCTCGGGCCGCGTTAACGCCCGTCTTTCGCTCTTTCGGTAGGAAAGACTGGCAAGCAGACCGCCGCGTGGCTCCGCGGCCCCTCCGCGCGCAGGACCTTTCTGACCCAGGGGATGCTTTTTGTGGACTGGACCCCCTTCGCCATGAAGCCCTAAACACGCGGGGGGGCTGGCAGCTCAGGCGGATGAAATCACCCCCTGACGCCCACATGGCGGTGGGAGGGAGAGGGGATACGCCAGCCCTGCAAAGTAGCCCAGGATTGTTTGGCCTGTTGGGTTGCAAGGAACTGGAACGCCCTGCGACGACCCTGCAGTGCAGCCCAGGGCTCTTCTCTCCGCTTCCTGGTGGGTCGCCCCCAGGAAAGGCAGAGGGGACTCGCTGCACTCCCTTAGGGAGGCCGTGGAGCCCCCAATCCTGGGAGGAAGTGGAAGGTGGGCTGCCTCCCATGGAGGGGCAGGGGAGGGGAGAGCCCCCCCCTTGGCATTCTCCTGGTGCCCATCTATGGCTCTGAGCATTTGTACTGCAGAGCACTGTGGTGATGGGGGGGGGCAGATCTTGAGCGGGTCTGCTCGCCCCTGCAGGATTCCAGAGAGGAAGAGCCAATGGCTGGCTGGCTGACTGGCCTGCCGGCCGGCCTCCCTTCCTCCTCGGGACAGTGTGGGCTTCTTGTGTTGTTGTTGTTGTGTGCCTTCATTTCCAACTCATGGCAACCCTCTCAGGGATTTCTGAGGCTGAGAGGGTGTGACTCACCCAAGGTCACCTAGTGGGTGTCCATGGCTGAGCGGGAAATTGAACCCTGGGCTCCAGAGCTGTTGTAGCCCAACGCTCCAACCGCCACACCATGCGGGTTCTTGCAGTGTCAGCCACCAGGGACCGAATCCTGCCTTTTGGGTTCTTCTCGGTGCAGGGCCCCCCCGGGGAGGTGCTGAGTACCCAGCCCCCCCCCCACTGGCCACAAAGGGAGTCCCCAAGACATGCTGAGCAGAGGAAGAGGAGGGGCCTGGTTGTGGGGCTCCCTCGGGGGGGGCACATGCCCTCCTCCTCCTCCTCCAGGGTTGGGTCAGCTGCTTCCGGGGCGTGGGACGCCCAGGTCTCAGCCCTTCTGGTCACCTGCACTCTGTCTTAAGTTCTAAAGACTCAACCAACCAACACTGAAATGCTCGTTTGCCCCTCTTTTGTCTCCATGGCTCTAAGGGGGTAATTTTATTTTTCTCATAATAGAAACTCATATCCTTTGGAGAAAGTGGAACAATTTAGTCATGCTGAAAACAAATACACAGCCTTATAATGCTTCCTGTTTGCTAGGCTGGTATCCCATCCCTCCCCTGAGGAGGAGCACCAGGCCACGCACACGGTCCTGATCCTGCACCTTTGCTTCGTACCTAATCCCAGAGGGAGGAGGGGAACCTTGAGGCAGTTGAGCAGGATCTGAACTCGGTGCTCCACTCCCACAAGTCAGCCACCCCAGCCAGGTGCTGTTATCGCATTCCTTCCATGCCCAGCTCGTTTGCCCCACTGGATGGCGCCTTCAGGTTCAGCCAGGGAACAGATCCCATGTTCCCCAGGTGGATGCTGGGCCAAACTTTTCAGTTTTGGAGGAAGAAAGCCAGACTTTGCCAATCACTCCTAAACTTAATGTGATAACGTTGAGGGTGTCCACCTGCCTTTAAATGTCAGCTTTGGCCAAATTTCACCCATAAATATGCATTTGACAGCCAAGATATACTGACACTGTGGAGGTGCCCAATGAGTTTTCGGGGGACAATCTGCCAGCTCCCCATAGCTTTGCTTTGGTCTCCTAACGTGGCACACCCAACCTGGGGACTCACCAGTCAAATTGGTGGATCGAGACTCGCATGTGAAGTTGGTAAGTCACAGTGGGGCACCCAAAGTCAGCTGCAGCAAGGTGAGTGTGTGGGGGAGACATTTTGGTAAACTCAGGAACATTTCTGATGCGATTGGGGGCCCCTGCAGTGGCTGCTCTGCATGCCAGATGCGGGGGGCGGCTGGGGGACAGAAAGAGCGCTTCAGGCAGGATCACAGAATCCTAGAGCTGGAAAAGACCCCAAAGGGCTGTCCAGTCCAGCTCCCTTCTGCCATGCGGGAAGACACCATCTAAGCACCCCCTGGGACAGACAGCCACCTGACTGCTCCTTGAAAACAACCTCCAGAGGAGGAGGAGGCTCCACCAAATTCCATTCAGGCAGCGTAATCCACTGTTGAAGGGCTCTAACCATCAGGAAGTTCTTCCTAATGTTTAGGTGTAATCTCTGTTCCTGATGTTTGAAGCCATTATTTTGTTGTGTCCTGGCCTCAGGGACACCAGAAAACAAGCTAGTTCCAGCCTCTCCGTGACGTCCTTTCAGATGTCTAAACACGGCTGTCACGTCCCCTCTTCACCTTCCCTTCTCCAGACTGAACACGCCCAGGTCCTTCAGTCACTCCTGTGACCACAACTATCACTTCCCTTGGCCTAGGCACTACACTCCTGTTGGCGTCATTGAGAATTACATTGGCTTCTTTAGCGGCCACATCACATTGTTGTGATCAGCAGCTGAAAAAGCCAGGATGCTGAAGGGATACTGGGTTGTGTGCGTGCGCAGAGGCTTTGGTATGTTTGTGCACCTGACTGCCCGAGGCCAGCCCATGTGTCATTCCAGGAGGGTGGGGAGGCAGTGGTGGCGACGGCTTAATTAAGGCAGCAGCAGCATCTCGGCCGGCCAGTCCGAGGTGTCGGCAGCCCAACAGCCTCACTGGTGGAAGAAAGAGCAGGAGAGAGGAGGGCCCCCCACTCGCTCGCCAGCCAGGGATCCAGAGGCTTCGCTCACAGCCTGCAGGTAGAGAGGGGGCTGCAGGCTCGGGTGGGGGGCACCTTCTGCAGGGGAGGGGGCAGCCACACCCATGCCAAGGGGTGCTGAAGTCCCAGCCTGGTCCCCCCAGAGCAGGCAAGCCGGAGAAGGGGGGCTGCCCACTCCGCTCATCTGGGCTGATCTGGGGGGAACTGAGGGCACGCCTGCTCCAGGGGGAAACCGGGGGGGCTCACAGGGCAGAGCACTCCAGAACAGTGCCAGGGGGCATGTATTGAAACTGAATTGGGGGGAGTGGGGAGAAGAAACAGTGCCTCTCAGGATTGCAAAAGAAAGGGACATTTGGCCCTCAGCAGACAGGGAAGGGGGAGGAGGGGGCTCCCTTGAGGCTGAGGGGCTTTGGCCCCAGGAGGAGGAGGAAGGTGTCTGGCCAGCCGGGGGCAGATAAGGACCCCCCCCAGTGTCTGGTCCCCCAGGGCCTGCCTCCCCTTCCTCCTCCCCCACAAGCCCACCAGGAACAGATCTGAGCCACCAGAGGGTGGTTTGGCCACCTCCAGAAAAAGACTTGGGCTAAGGAGGGGGGGCGCTGAGGAGGGACCAGATCTTGGGTGCCACCGCTGGGAGGGGAGGCACTGTGTGGCAGCTGGAAGACATGGGGGAGGGGGAGGGAGCAACTACCAAGGGCGGGGGCATTGTCCCTCCTCTGCCTGGCACAGGGACTCCTGGGAGGGGCAGGAGGGGGCCCCAGGAGGAGTGGGGCATCCCCAGAGGCAAGTGTGCACATACGCACCCTCCTTCCCTGCCTCCTGAGGAGACCCCCCCAGCAGCTGAGAGCTCTGCCTTCGCAACTGGGGCCAAGGCAGGCAGGTCAGAGGCAATATGCAGTGCCCCGATCACAGGGCTCACATCATCCCTGTGCTGGTTGTCCCAAACAAGCGGAAGGAAGGGCTGCCACTAATTAGGCAAACTGGCCCCCAAGAAGTGCCTGGCAGTTTAGGCTCCCAACGGGGAGCGGCCCCGCTGGGCTCCTGGGGCAATGTGTGTCATTTCCTGGTGGTGGAGGCCTCGTCCGTCCATCATTCCTGCCTGCCTGCCTGCCTGGAGCGCTTGGGCACCAGGCCGCCCAGCTGGCCTGGCAGGTGGCAATTAGGTTGGCTCACCGCCCTCCGGCCCCTGAGCCTCTTTCCTGGCCCTCTTCTTCCAAAACAAGATAATTGCCCAGAGAGTCACCGCAGCAGCTCAGCTAAGTGGGAGAGCAAGCAGGGCTTGTTTTGTGTCTCGGTGGCCCCAGCGAGCAGGGGAAGCGGAAGGGGCCAAGCAGGAATCCCACAAGCTGCCCCATCTAGCTGCGTGTTGGAGGATAATGAGGAAGGATGATGGGCACAAGCTGCCCTGAATCAACCTTTGCTCACAAGAGGCAGGCTTCAGCTGGCCAGCCCTTAGTTCTGCTGGGAAGTTTTGCAGCAGGATGCCAGGAAGGAGGACCAGACGGGCCAGTTCACCCCAGCTGGCTCTCAGCATTTCTGTCCCTGTGCAGCCCAAGGTCCCCAGAGCCCCGTCCTGGCTCCATTTCCTGGGGCTGTTCCTCCAGCTCCGGAGTCTGGAATAGATCCAGGTGAGGGCTGCCCCCTTTCCACCAGGGTGAGGCAGTGGGCAAGTAGCCCAAAAGGGCTGCTTCCTGGCCCTTCTGGAAGAAGTCCCGGGTGCGGGGTTTCCTCAGAAAAGCCCCTCTGCTTCCTGGGATTCTTGGTGTCCCCACAAGGTTGTGAAGGGGGAGGTGAGTGCGTGTGCATGGGGGGGAGGGGGCCATTCATTCTGGTTTGTGAACGCCAAGAGGGATGCATGCTTGGGAAGGTGCTCCCCTCCTCTTGAGCCTCCTCAGCAGTGCCTCTCTGTCATCTGGAATGGCCTCTGCCGGGTGGGGTGGCCAGCTCAGCAATGTGGCTCTTCTTCCCCAGGGCCCACCACACCAAGTCCGCAACTCCAGCACATAAGTTGAATTTGGAGCAGCTCCTCACTGCTCCTTTTTGAGCAGGACCCTCATCCAGCTGAACCAATTACATACTGACACACAGATGTGCATGCATGTGCACGTGTGCACACACACCTGCAAGGCAGCAATTAGCGCAACCAGAGCAGGTGAGTTGCGGGATGGCATCTGCCAGGTAGCCCCTGTGCACAACAGGTTTCCCAGCCGGGGGGCAAAGGCAGGGCCACGTGCCTGGGCAGGCAGGCGGGCCTCCCACAAACAAGGCGTCCTCCTCACGCCGACGCTGCTGGTGCCAGTGGCTGAGTGTTGTCTCCCTTCCCAAAGGGAGGAAGGCACTCCAGGAGGGCTTCCTGGGGCCAGAGAGGTGCCAGAGCAGTCTCCTCGTCTCCCTAGTCTGGACGGGTTTGTGTGGCTTGCTTTTGCTACACCTTTCTCTTCAGATGGGTCCCAGCTCAGGGGCACACCCACAGACACTCACTCACACACACACACACATACACGGGGCAGCAGGCCTGGGCTTCCTCAGCCTCTTCTGTCACTAGGCGGGGGCTCTGGTCCCCAGCATCCCCCCAAACACTCCTGCAGGCAGCCTGAGTGGGGCAGGTCCAGCAAGCTGCTGGAGGGGCACTGCTGTGGGTGGCAGCCACCAAGATCAAGCAAAGCTCAGGCAGGTGGGGGAGGCAGTGAGGTGCCCAACAGACCAGCCACCATGAGTGCTGAGGAAGGCGGCTGGGGGTCCAGGGTGGCTCCAGGGTGGGAGGCACGTGGGGGGGCGGTGGGAGATGCCTCTAGAGAAGGCCTTTGGATGCCAATCTCTCTCAACTCCATCAGTGAGGCATTTGTTTAGTCCCTGCGTTTAAGCGGCTTCCCGCCTCTCTCCCAGGATGGGGCCCAGGGCAGATTTTAGGAGAGAGACGTCCAGGGTCACCCACCACCCTAGCACGTCTCCCCAGGTCCTTTTTTAAAAAATCTGTGAAAGAGGGACAGGGGATGTGCCATGGGCTGAAAACCCATGGCTGGGCGCAAGGCCCTCTGCTGGAAGTGGGAGTGCACATACATGCAGAGAGTTGCACAGGGGAGGTCCTGTGGCCCGCCGTGGCACTCTCAGCAGTCTGCAATGCATTCCGTCAGCCAGTGGGCAGACTCCTCCCGCCGCCCCTGGGGAGCACTCCTGCAGGGTCTGTGGGCTTTCAGGGGCTTTCAGGCCAAACCAGATCCAGGTGTTGTTGCTGATTTTAGCAGAGGTCTCTGAACACCACCACCACCGCTACCCAAGAGATGTGTGACCACCTGTGCTTAACAAAGTGTCCCTGTCTTTCCTCCCCTAGAGAGTCACTCACCAGCCCAGCACGACCCTCCCTCAGAAGACCCTCCAGAAGGCCTTGCCATCTGCCACATCATGCCTCAGGGAAAGCGCGTTGCCCCAGAGGGGCCCACGGATGCAGGGGCCCCCATCATGCAGGTGCGGGAAGAGCCACGCTGGCCCCTCCCTCCCCCAGCAGGCCCTGGCAAGGAGCAGGTGATCGCAGGGGTGCTGAAGGAGCCCGGCCGGGAGAGGCTGAGCATCCAGCAGGCGACACACCGGGGCCTCCTGACCCATGGCACAGGGCTGGCCCTGCTGGAACACCAGGCTGTTTCTGGCTACATCGTGGACGTCGTCAAGAACCGTCTGCTATCCGTCCGGGATGCGGCCAACGCTGGCCTGGTGGACCGGGAGCTCTTCAACACACTGCTGGTGGCGGAAAAGGCTGTCACTGGCTACACCGACCCCTACACAGGGAGCAAGCTCTCAATCTTCCAAGCCATGCGGAAGGGCCTCCTCATCAAGGAGCATGCCGTGCGCCTGCTAGAGGCCCAAGTGGCCACAGGGGGCCTCATCCACCCACTCCACAGCCACCGCCTCCCCCCAGAGGTGGCCTACCAGTGGGGCTACCTGGACGCTGAGACCTTCCGCCTGCTCTGCAACCCAGCCGCCCATGCCAAGCGCTGCTTTGACCCCAATGCCCGCGAGAACCTCTCATACCGGCAGCTGCTCCCACGGTGCCTCCCAGACCCTGAGACCGGCCTGCTGATGCTCCCAGTGGCTGACAAGGGGACCATCTACCTGGATGAGAGCCGGCGTGAGTGCCTGAAGGAGGTGGCCGCCCAGGTCCCCTCAGAGCTCTTTGGAGGCCAGGAGGTCTCTGTCTGGGACCTCCTTTTTCCCGGTATGTCCCACGGTACAAGAGGCAGGAGCTCCTGCGCCAATACAAGGCTGGGAGCATCACACTTCCAGACCTTGCCCAGGCCCTGGCCACCATGGTCGCTAAGGTGGAGGCCGGGAGTGGGGATGGGGAGCCCTCCACACAGGAGGCAGAGAGGAGCCAGCCTACCCCAGCGCGCAAGGGCACAGAGAAGGCCCTGAAGTCCAGGGTGGTCACCGTCTCGGCAGGTGACTTTCATGGGCGGAAGGTCTCTGTGTGGGACCTGCTCCATTCCAAGTACATCCCCAAGGGGAAGCGGAAGGAGCTCTTACGACTCTACAAATCTGGCATCCTCACTGCAGACCAGATGGAGACTGTGGTCACGGCCATCGTGGCCAAAATAGAGGAGGAGAAGGCCAGGGAAACAGGGGCGGTGGCAACAACGAGCACCAGCCAGGAGGGAGGGAGTATCAACCTCCCTGGGGAGGCCCAGCTGCGGCAGTCCTTGCAACTGATCCAGATCCCTTTGGCCTTCGGGGAGTTTCAAGGGCAGAGTGTGCCTGCCCTGGACCTGCTCTACTCCAAGCATTTTCCCCAGGAGAAGAGGGAAGAGTTGGTGGAGCTGTACAGGACAGGAGTGCTGAGCCCCGGGCAGATGGCGGCTGCCATCACCGGCACACTGGAGAGAGTGAAGAGCGGACGGAGGAAGTTCCTGGTAAGAGCAAAGAGCAAAGCAGCACCCCGGCCCAAGGATGCCACGGCTGTGGAGAGCCCCTCCGCTGGTCATCCCTCTGACGCAGTGCTGAAGGCCAAGACCATCACGCTTCCGGCTGGAGAGCTCCAGGGCCAGCAGCTGTCTGTCTGGGACCTCCTCTTCTCTCCATACTTGACCAGGGCAAAAGGGGAAGAGCTCCTGCAGAAGCACCGCATGGGAAAGGTCAGCGCCCAGGAACTGGCCTCCATGCTCACCATCCTTGCTTCGCTGCACGACCTCTTCCACTCCCTGGAGCAAACGCCCCACAGCGACAGTGACAGCCCGAGAGCCAGCGAAGGGGGGCCCACTGTCAGCGAGGTGCATGGCCCTCTCACAACGTCCTCAACTGAGGAGGAGGAAGAGGAGGAGGAGGAAGAGGATGACGAGGATGATGAGGACGAGGACGACGATGAGGGGGATGACAAGAAGGACGCCGTCTTGAAGGCCCGGATGGTCGAAGTGCCTGTTGGCGAGTTCCGCGGGAGGAAGGTCTCTATCTGGGACCTGCTCCACTCCAAGTACTTCCCGGAGAAGAAGAGGAAGGAGGTGCTGAAACTCTACAGGATTGGGATCCTCACGGCTGACCAGATGGAGAAGGTGGTCACCACCGTTGTGACTAGGCTGGCTGGAGAGAAGGCCAAGGAAGGCCAGCGTGGGAGCCTCCGCACCAGCCCGGCCACAGGGAGGCGGCAGGAAAGGGCAGGAGCCTCCCCAGAGACCACCGGCGACACCACCTCCGAGAGCCTGGGGGCCGGACTCCTGGGCCGGGGGGTCTCTGTGTGGGAGTTGCTCTTCTCTGCCGAGGTCCCCGAGGCCAAGCGCCAGGAGCTCCTGGCCAGGTATGTTGCGGGAGGGCTCAGTGGGCCAGAGGCGGCCTCCATCCTCACCACCCTTGTCCTAGAGGGCCGCAAGCAGCGGAGCTGCCCCAGCATCCCCCATCTCTTCAGCGCCTGGCACCCGGAAGCCGCCCCCAGCCTGGCGTTTGGGCCCCGGGGGGCCTCCCTGCACGACCTCTTTGTTGCTCCGGAGCAGGAAGCGCGCAACGCCGGGAGGGTGACTGTCAGCGAAATCACAGTGACCACCACCACAGTTGTCCAGGGGCCTGAGCAGAAAGTGGGCTAGCCCCATGGCTCGGGCGTGCCATGCCCCACCAGCCCCTGCCCCAGAGCACCAGCAAAGCACCAACTGGAGAAGGGAGGTTGTGGGTGGGTAGTGGGGCCACGTGCGGGGGCTAGGAGGACTAAGGAGCGGCTGGGAGCAGGGTGGGGCAGGTTCCACCCCAGGAAGGGAGATCTGGGGACAGGTCAGGTTCACCCCTGACTCCCTCTGCAGGGGGGCCCGAACAGGCAGCAAGCAGCCCAGCAACATTCCCGTCTTGAAGCGAGTGGGCAGGGTGGGTGGGGCTCTTCTTTGCTTGCTTCTGCCCCCCTCCACTTGCAGAAAGAGGACTCTGCTGGCCTCCCCAGGGCAGAAGCCCCAAGCCTATTTGGTCCCTGCCTGCAGACACACCGTTGGCTCTGCCCCAGGGAGGGGTCCTTCTTTTCATGGAATCATGGAGCTGGGAGAGACCCCAGTCCCCAAGTCCAGCCCCCTGCTGCCATGCAGGAAGATACCATCAAAACCCTCCCTTTGACAGATGGCCATCCAGCCTCTGTTTGAAGAAACCCCAAAGACGGAGACCTCACCCCGCTCCACGGAGGCAGCAGCAGATTCCACTGTCAAACCGGTCTCATCCTCAAGAAGTTTCTCCTAATGTTTAGATCCCTTCAAATACTTAAAAATGGCTGTCAGGTCCCCTCTTAGCCGTCTCTTCTCCAGGCTAAACGTACCCAGCCCCCTCAGCTGTTCCTCACGGGGCTTCGTCATTTCCAGGCCTTTTACCATTTTGGTCATCTGTTGGGAACGCTTTGATGGGTGTTCCTGCATGGCAGGGGGTTAGACTGGATGGCCCCCATGGTCTCTTCCAACCTTTATGATTCTAGGATTCTTTGGTTGCCCTCCTCTGGACACCCTCCAGCTTGTCTATATCCTTCCTCAACTGTGGTGCCCAGAAAAGGATTCCAGGTGGGCTCTGACCAAAGCGGAATAGGGGGGTACTGTCAGTTCCCTTGACCTAGATAATACATTCCTGTTGATGCAGCCCAGAATCGCATTGGCCTTTTTAGCTGCCACAACACACTGCTGACTCATCTCCACTTGTTGTCTACTAAGACTCCTAGATCCCTTGCTTGGGCGCCGTGGTCACCTATGCTGCATCTGTGCATCACAATGTTTGGCATGCTTTCCAGCCCCAGAGAGGCCTGGGGGCATCACAGCAGTGCCCAGACCTGCCTGAATTCCCCGTTCTGGCAGCAGCAGCAGCAGCAGCAGCAGCAGCAGCAGCAGCAGCAGCAGCAGCAGCTTTGGTGAGATGGACAAGACCCAGACCCACACACCCCCACTGCTGTCCTAATCTGGGACTTCCCTGCCTGATCCCCTCCCGCTGCTGGCTTGGGCTCCCTGCACTGAGTTTTGAGAAGGTGGGAGGGGTGCCTCACCAGGCCCCAAGGTGGTACCAGACTCCCCCAAGGGAGCGCAAACCCAGGGACCAGGCCTCTCCTCCACCCAATCTGTTGCAAACCTGCAAGGGATCCCCCCCCCGTCGATTCTCCAGAAGTCAGGAGAGCTGAGGCTACCAACGAGAGCAAGACCAGCGGACAAGTGCCAGTAGGAAGCCCGAAGGAGGCCCCGGACGTTTGGGGAGGCGCCCCGCGTTGCTGGCCGTGGGGGTGGGTCGGCCCTTCTGTAGTCCACGACAATAAAAGGATTTCCGAAGAGCCTGTGCTCGTGAGCTGTTCCTTTCTGAGCCACTCGGGGTCCCAAAGAAGTGGGGGGGACACTCCTGGTTGGGGGTCCCTCACTTTCGGGGGGGTCCAATTTCCTTCTGCCCCTGAGAACGGTCCCTTCCAGCCTTCCCTTCCCATGCCCGTCCGCCCCTCGGAGGGACGAAGCCCCGAGACCCCCGCCGCCGCCGCCGCCCCGGGGAGGAGGCTGGGGCTCCGGCGCCCCCGCTCACGAAGCCCCCCGAGCTCCGAAGGAAGCCGCCCGGGAGGCGGGGGGCGGCGGGGCCGGGGAGGAGGGAGGGAGGGAGGGGGCGCCCAGAGCAGCCGGCCCCCCGCGGCCCCGGCCAGCCCCCCAGGCCTCCTGCCCGCTCCGGCCGAGGGGCTCCGGGAGACCAACCGCCCCGCCACCCCCGCCGCCCGCCCGCCCGCGCAAAGCCGCCTCTGCTTTCCGGCCCACGCCCAGGATGCCGGGGGCTGCGGTCCAGGGCCGCCGGCGGAGGGCCGCGGGGGGTGGCCCGGCCTATCCCCGCGGCGCCCCCCGCCTCCAGCGGCCCCGGGGTCGGGAAAGCCCCGCCCGCCCCTCGGGGAGGGGGCTTCTCTGCCTCCCGGGCGGCGAGGGCGGGCCCCGGTGGCCCAGAGGCCGCTCCCCCGCCCGCCCCCCGCCCGCAGCAGAGCCTCCCGGGGACCCCCTCCGCGCGGCCCGCAGACGGACTGGGGCGACCCCCTCGCGCCCGAACGCGAGCCCGGAGCCCGGGCGGAGGAGAATTCCCGGGGGGGGGCCGGGGCGCCGGAGGAGGCGGGACCCCCGCCGCGGAGAAGGGGCGCCAGCACGCCGCCCCCGGCCTCCCGCCCGCCCTCCTTCGGCGCATGCGCCCCGCGCCCGCCGCGGCCCCCTAGAGGCCGGACGGGGGAGGCGCGGGCCGTTCGCTGAGGCGCCCCCGCGGGACCCCCCCCGCCAGCGCCGCGCCTCGAGGGGGCCGGGCGGTTCTCCGCCGTCGGGCCTCGCCGCCGGGCAGGCGGGACTCCTGCTTCCCAGGGGCCCGCGCGGCGCGGTTGGAGAGCCGGGCTGCGGGGCCCCCGGGGCCCCCCCGCGGGGCTCGCTCGTCCCCGCTCAGCGGCCGAGGAGGGCCGGGCGCCGGGCGGCCGATGGCGGGCTTCGCTCCGCCGAGGAGGGTCGCCGAGCGCGGCGCGGAGGTCCCCGGGTGCCGCCGCCCGGAGCAGGGACGCCCCCGGAGAGCCCGCCGGCAGGAGGCCCCTCCGCGGAGCCCCCGGGCGAGGGCCTCCCTCCGCGGACGGGGCGCCCCCGCCCACTCCGGCTCCCCGCCGCCCGCCCGCCCGGAGGGAGGGGTCTGTAGCCCCCCTTCCGGCCCGTGTCCTGCAGGGGATTCTCTGGACCCCCTCCCGGCCCCTTCTGGTGGCTGGGAGGGCTTCTGGCGGGGCGGGGAGGTCTCCTCCCCCGGGGCCCCCGGGTGCCTGATGAGGGGGTCGGGTGGGGCGTGAATAAGGTAGAAGGAAGTACAGATACGCCGGCAAGCCCCCGACCCGGTCCTTCCGCCCCCTCCCCGCAGGCACGCCAAGGGTCTCCCCAGGGGATGATGCCCCACCCGGAACCCGGTGGGACAACGCTTGGGGGGCGACAGACAGGGGAGAGCAAGCAACGCAGCCCCCCCAACATGGGGGCCCGGAAACCAAGGAGCTGCCGTGGCCCCCGGCCCGCTCCGCCCGCCCTCCACCCCGGAATCCCCACTTCGCCAGACCCCTCCGAGGGGTAACTCTCAGGGGCCAGGCAGGCCCCCCCTCTGCCTTCCGCCCCCCCGCCCCCCGGTTGCTGGTCCCGGCCCGGCTGCCACCCTCCGCGGCGCCTCCCGAGCTCCGGGGAAACCGGTCCCGCCGGTCCGGCAGCCTGTCTCCCTTCGACGGCGGCGCCGAGAAAGACCCGCCCGGTCCCCGGTGCCGGAGCGGTTTTTGTCTTCCGAAAAGGAAAGAGCCCCCCCTCCCCCCGAGCAGTCAGGGGCCCCCACCGGACACGGCCCTCCGACCGGGGCAGGGAGCCCAGCAGAGGTGCGGCCGGAGGAGCCCCCCGAGAAGGAGGCCCCAGCCCCCTTTCAGCCCCCACGCGAGGGAGGGGGTCCTGCCCCCCCAGCTGCCGGGGCGACTGCAGCTCCCAGCACTCCTCACCCGCCCCCACTGGGCACAAGAGCCAGGGAGCTGACTTTGGCCTTTGGCACCCTTCCAAATGGGGACCCCCAGGACCCCCCTTGATCCTGGCGGTTTTAAATTGTCAATTTAAATTAAATTATGCATCCTGGCGGTTTACACTGTGAACTTTAACAGTGAGTTTTAGATACGTGCTGTCTGTTTTTAGGTATTTGTGTTTTTTCTTTCAAGATAATATGCGTTTTTAACCACTGTTTTAACTACTGTTCTGTTTCTAACTGTTAGGTGTTAACCTGCTGCTGTCTCCCGCCTCAGTCCCTAGCAGGAGGCAAGTCCGAAACCATCACGGCTCCTACGGCGGCCACGACCGTTGCTGTTTTTGCTGCTGTTGTGATGCGGTCACCCACAGCCCCCTCTGGTCTGGCAGCCGGGGGGGGCTTCCCTCTCCTCCTGTCTTCTCACGATGTGCCCAAAGTAGGACGGCTGTGGCCCGGCCACCTTTGGAGGGAGTTTGCTCTGCCGCCCTTTCACTTGTCCCTTTGCCAACGGAGGGGGGCTGTGCTCCTTCCCCACGTCCTGTGCTCCGTCGCTGCGGCTGGCGACAGCTCCATTGCAAAGTCGAAGGCTCTCACGGCCAAGATCCACGGGTCGGTGTGGGTTTTCCGGGCTTTGAGGCCGCGTTCTGTGAGTATTTGCTCCTGGCGTTCCACCCGCATCCTCGGAAGATGCCGGCCACAGAGGCAGGCGAAACGCCAGGAGCAAACAGAACACGGCCTCAAAGCCCAGAAAACCCACAACCACCCAACAGCTCTATCGTTTGCCACCTGCTTGGAGAGCTTTCCCCGCTTTGTCATCTAAAACCGGGAGCCCATCTCCAAAGGGTTCTTCCTGGAAGGAGCTGCCGCTGTTTCATCTCTCTTAGACGCCCCCCCCTCGGCGTCCTGCTTCCACCGACATTTCGCTTTGACCGGACAGCGTCATGCGTGCCCCCCTGTTTTTGCTTGGAATTTCTTTCGTGGCGCCAGAGCACTGGCAAGAAGCAAGAACTCTCGGGCACAGGTGCCCATCCCGTCCGTGCTCTTTCTGGATGCTGGAGAGCATCCGAGGCGGGAAGTGCCAACAAGCCGCGCAAAGCGGGTCTGCTTCCCCCAGGCTGAGGCAGAGAGGAAGAGAAGCTGCAGAGGCCACCGGGGAAGCGGGCAGAGGGGGAGGCGGGGCTGCCAGGCTCTCTGGGGAAGGCCCCCCACTGACCCACTGGGCACGCGAAGGAGGCGGGAGGGAGTATCTCTGGACAGCGCTCTCCCCATAATGGGAGTGTGAGAGCACTTGGAGGCTGTGCTCTTCTGCCACCTTTTCAGTCCCCAGGGCTCTCTTCACTCTCGCTTTTTTGAGCACTGAGGAATCACAGGTGTGTGAAAGGGACCCCCAGTGGCCATCCAGCTCAACTCCCTGCCATACAGGAACAGGCCACGTTGTTGACGTCGCGTACTGTGGTCCAGGTTCCCCCATAATCAAGAGCCCTGTAACTTTTATGTAGTTTGCAGTGTGTTCTTTTCATCATCTTTTTATTTCACGGGCTCCTAGAATCCTAGAGCTGGAAGAGACCCCAGGGCCATCCAGTCCGACCCTCTTCTGCCATGCAGGAGGACACCATCCAAGCCCTTCCTTTGGCAGACAGCCATCCCGCCTCTGCTTAAACACCTCCTCCAAAGAAGGAGGCTTCCAGGCAGTGTATCCCACTGTTGAACTGCTCTTACCCACAGGAAGTTCTTCTTAATGATTAGGTGGAAGCTCTGCTCCTGACATTTGAGGCTGTTGCTCCGTGTCCTAGCCTCTGCAGCAGTAGGAAACAAGCTTGCTCCATCTTCCATATGCCAAACCTTCAAATATTTAAGCATAGCTTTCCTGTCCTCTCTTCACTTTCTCTTCTCCAGGCCAAACATATAGAGCTCCCTCAGCCTCTCCTCAGAGGGCTTCATGGTTTCCAGGCCTTGTACCATTTTAGTCACCCTTCTCTGGACACATTCCAGCTTGGCAATATCTTTCCTGAACTGTGGTGCCCAGAACGGGACACAGGCTTGCCTTGACCTAGATACCATAGTCCTTTTGATGCAGTCTAGAATCGCATTGACTTTTTAGCTGCTGCATCACATTGCTGGCTCATGTTCAGCTTGTGATCCTCGAAGACTCCTAGATAGTTTTCATGTGTACAGTGGTCAAGCCAGGTGTCACCCAAGCTATATCTGGGCATTTCATTTTTTCTGGCCAGGAATAGTACCTTAGACTTCGTCCTGCTGAAATTCATTCTGTTAGTTTTGGTCCAACTCTCCCATCTGTCAAAGGTCATTTTGAATTCTGATCTGCCCCTCTGGAGTATTAGCCATCCCTTTTAATTTGGTGTCACCTGCAAATTTGATGAGCATGCCCTCTGTTCCTTTATCCGAGTCATTGATAAAGATGCTGGGCCCAGGACAGCACTCTGTGGCACCGCACATGACCATTTGCGCTTGGTCATCCCTGCTGGTTGTATAGCATGTCCACTCTTGGTTTAATTTGCCCTTTGATTTGGATCTTGTGGAAGAGGTATTTTGGTCCCCTTTTTTCTTGTCATCTTCTGCTTCTCTGCATTGGTTGCTACAGTGGTTCTCCTTGTTCCTGTGCAGAAGTAATTGCGCAGTGGCAATCAGAGCGGTGCTGACTCTGCTTCTGCCACCTTCTACTTCTACTTCTCTTAAGGGTTCTGTCCTTAACTCCTTGAAGAGTTTCATCTGTCACCCATTGAAGCTTCTCTTTTTGACCGCAGAGAGTGTCTTTTTTGCACCCCTCCCTGACAAGGTCTCTGGCTTCAGTCCAGAGTTCTTCTGGTTCCCACTGGGTTTAATAGTGCAAATCTGGTTCAATTAGGCTTAATACTGCAAATCTATGGTTTAAATTGTATGGGGATGTTCCTCGGGTTATATTTTTGCATGATGGTTGGTTTAGTGTCCTTCGTTAGCTTTACTCTGTCGCTGTTGTTGTTGTTGTTAGCAGTCCATGGTCTGTGCCACGATCTGTTCCTGGCCTTGTTTTTGCAGTGAAAATTCAGCTTCTCCACCTTTTGCTTCCGATAATACAGTCCATTTGATATCTGTCTTGGCCATCTGGTGATGTCCATGTGTACAGCGGCCTCTTTGGTTGCTTGGAGAATGTCTTTGTGATGTACAAACTGTTGGCCTCACTAAATTCAGGCAGCCGCTCTCCTGCTTCATTTATTGACCTTCGGCCAGGTTTTCCTGCAGCCTCAGATTCTGGTGTTTTCTCAGTTTGCTTCCAACTGCCTGTGATTAAAAACAAGCCTTCTTTGGGTATGTGATCAATTTCCTCCTGGACTCCAGCATAGAATCTTTCAATTCCCCTTTCTTCTCTCTGTGCCTGTGTGCTGTTGTTGTTGTGTGCCTTGAAGTTGTTTCCAACTTATGGCGACCCGAAGGCAAACCCATCACGGGGCTTTCTGGGCTGAGAGCGTGTGAGGTGCCCGAGGTCACACAGGGGGTTCCCATTGCCGAGTGGGGAACTGGCCCTGCTCTCCAGCGTCGTGGTCCAACACTCAAGCCACTACTACTCCATGCTGTACCTGGAGCATAAACCTGGGTAATGTTGATAGGTTTTCCCTGAAGTATTACTGGTATTATTATCCGGTTAGACATTGCATTATATCCTTTTGCTGCTTTTGCTACATCTTTCCTCCCGATTAACGTCACCCCATTTCTTCTCAGATTTTCATTTCATCAGTAAAACGCTCTGTAATGATCGGATTCAAAATGTCCCATTCCTGTCCACTTCAGCTCACTCACCCCAAATATTGCAAAGCATTTCTTGTTTAGCTGTATCTGGCTTCTCTTGATCCATAAGTTTCATATTTCATGTTCCTATAAGATGTGCTGTGCAGTTTTTGATTTTCCGTTAACCCCTGAGCGTGTCGACAGCTGAATGTCTTTTCGGCTTGAGTCCGCTTGCGTCGTTAGCCACAGCGCAACTCACAACTGACCTCTGCTCTTCCCCACTAGTTTGTTGTGTGCCGCCTGACCTGGGAGTCTCATCTTGTGGTACAATCTCTTCTTCCACTTTGGATTGTTTCATAGAATCATGGAGTTGGAAGAGACCTCAGAGGCCATCCAGTCCAACCCCATCTGCCAAGCAGGAACCCACCTCAAAGCCCTCCCTTTGACAGATGGCCACCCAGCCTCTGCATAAAAACCTCCAAAGAAGAAGGAGACTCCACCACACTCCTTTGAGGCAGCGGCCTTTTCCACTGCTGGACAGCTCTGACCGTCAGGGAGTTCTTCCTGAGGTTCAGGTGGAATCTCCTTTCCTGCAGCTTGAATCCATTGCTCCGTGTCCTTGTCTCTGGAGCAGCAGAAAACAAGCCCTCTCCTCCCTCTACATGGCATCCCTTCAAATATTTCCACCCGGCTATCATGTCTCCTCTTAATCTTCTCTTTTTCTGCAGACGAAGCATCCCCAGCTCCCTAAGCCACTCCTCACAGGGCTTCATGCCTTCCGGACCCTCAGCCATTTCGGTTGCTCTCCTCTGGACACCACAGAGTCCATCCTAGGGTGCATCCTGGGGTTTTCCTGGTGAGGGATATTCAAGAGGGTTGTATCCGTAGAGGCCTCTTCCAACTCTATGATTCTGGTTCTGGTGCCACGGCTGTGGTCTCTGAGAGACGCCCCCCACGCTACTGCACCTTCAGTCTGGCTCCCGGGGGAAAGCCCGCCTGGCGCTGCAGCCCCCCCCCGAGGTGCCCACCCGCAAGCAGAGTGCCGCAGGGTGCGGAGGCGCCTGCCCACCAGCCACTCGGGCCTCAGGGCGATCAGGCTCGAAAGGGCCCGACCCTCCAGCCCCTTCCTTCTCCGGCACTGCCAGAAATCTAACCCAGCCCAGAGGGTGCCCGGCTGGCACCTGCGAGCGGGTCGGGCGGGCGGCGGCGGGCTGCCCGAGGGGCTCGCTTGGGCCACCTCTGGACCCACGGGGTCCGCTCTGGTCGGAGGGGACGCCGGGCCGCCCGCCCCAGGCCGCCTCCCCCGCTCCCTCCCTGCAGCGACCCCCACTCGCCCGCCCGGCCCCCCTGCTCCCGGCTGGAGCCCCGCGAGCCGGCCAGCCCGGGGGAGCGCGGCGGATGTGGCCTCCCGGTGGCCCCCCCCCAGTTGGCCCAGCGGAGGGGCGAGGAGGCGGGTCCGATCTCTCCGCCCCACCCCGGCGGCGGCTCCTCCCCCTCCTCTCCCTCCCTCCCGGGAGGCGGCTCGGCCGGGCCGGGCTGGCTCGGCCTCGGCGGCGCGGCGCTGCGCAAGAGGAGGCGGAGGCCGGCGGGCCGGCCGGGGCGGAGCTGCTCCGGTGGGAGGGAGGGCGCTCGGGAGGCAGGCCGGGAGGGAGGCCGGGAGGGAGGGTCGCCAGCCAGCCAGCCAGCCGGCCAGCGGCGGAGGGAGGCGGCGAGTGAGGCGCCCGGGGGCGGCGGGGGGCATGTCGGGGGCGGCGGCGGCGGACCCGGAGCCGGGGGCGGCGGCGGGGGCGGCGGGGGCGTCGCAGGAGGAGAGCGAGGACGAGAGCGAGGTGCTGGAGGAGAGTCCGTGCGGGCGATGGCAGAAGCGGAAGGAGCAGGTGAGGCGCCCCTCGCCCCCGGCCCGGGAACGGGGGCCAACGGAGACCTCCCTCCCTCCCCCCTCCCCCGGCGGCGGGAGGAAGGAGGCCCGCTTTCCTGGCGCGGGGGCCGGGCTGGATGGCCCCGGGTGCCCCGCCGCCCTCGCGCCCCCCGGCCTGGGTCGTGGTCCGCGGCGCTCCGGGGCGCTTCCCTCCCGCGCACTCCACCGGCCGGACCGGGCGGGGGGCGGCAGCTGTTGCCGCACCTCGTCGAGGGGGGAATCCCTCCAGCCCTCCCTCCGCCCCCTCCTCGCTTGGCGCTGCCCCGACGACGTCACCGGTCCCCGGGACCCCCGCAGAGTCGGCCCCCTCCCCCTCCCCCCGCCTGGCGCCGCAGAAGCGGGATCGGGGCCTGCGCCGGGCGGGCGGGGGGCGGGCGGGTCGGGCAGCGCCTTGGGCCCCCCGGAGCCCCTCGCCCGCCCTCGCCCTCGCCCCCGCCCCCGCCCCGGGAGGTGCCCGGCTGGCGGCGCCCCGGGACCTTTCCCGAAGAGCGGGGCCACAGGAGCGGGGGCCTGGAGCCCCTCTTCTGGTCGCCCTTTCCAGGGAACCTGCCGGGGCGGGCCGCGTGTGGGGCCGGTTTCGGGGGGCGCGCCCCCTCCCCGCGGCCCGCCGGGGTCCCTCCGCCGGCAGGTCCAGCCGGGCCTCCGGGTGCGCTGGCCAAGCGGGGCGCCCCGGCTGCCCCTCCCCCCGGTCTCCCCTGGCCCGCAGGGGCCGCCCTCGGCTCGGGCTCCCACGCGAGCACCCCCCCCAATCGCCCCGGGGCCTCGGCTGCCTCCCGGGGGTCCCCGGAGACGGTCCGTGGGGGGGGCGCGGGGGCAGCTGTTTCTGTGAGGGCGGGGCACGGGGAGGAGAGCGGAGAGCAGCCCCCCATCGCCCCCGCGAGACTGCCCTGGCCCCGCGGCCCCCGACTCTCCTTGCCGCCTGGAACAGCTGCTGCTCTCCCAGGCGGCAGCCCAACAGGGAGAAGCAGCCCCCCCCCCGACCACGGGCCGATGGTCAGCCTTGTTGCCCCCCCCCGCATAGGAAGGAGTCCAGCCCCTTCGCCTCCCTCTTTCCAGAGTCACGTGGCCCCAGCATTTCTCCCCCCGCTGTTAATGTGTCTCCCGAGGTTGCCCGTCATGCTGCGGGGGGGGTGCCTCGCCCTTCTTTGCAGGGGCAGCCCCTCCCTCCCTCCCCCCCAACGGTAGGGGGGCTCGCCACCTCTAGAGGTTGCAGAAGCGGTGTTGTGCCCCCCCCGTCCCGGGAAGGGGGGTGGCTTGGCCGGTGGAGCCCCTCCCCTCTGAGAGATGGCCGCCCCCACCCCCACCGGCCACCCCCTCCTCTTACTCCCCTGGCCAGAAGGGGAGCCCCCCAAACCGCTGGTCTTGACTTAGGCTGCACCCCAGGCTGGGACTACAAAGAAGAGACCCCCCCACACACACAACTACGTCCCGTCAGGGAGCAGGAGCGTCCCTTCCTTCTGCCCCCCCCCGTGACTCACAATTCGGTGGGGCTCTGCTGAGCCCCTCCCTTCCGCTGTGAGCCCGGGGGGGGGGGGAGTGCCTTACTTGGGCGGCCCCTTTGCAGCTGCCCCCCTTTGCTGCCCTTCTGGGTTCAAGACCGGTGGTGGCTGCCGAGGCCCAAGAGTGGGCCACCTTGCCCTGGGAGAGCTGGGGCCACCCGCTGCCTCCCCCTCCCTCCCTGCCCCCCAGCACTGGGGCCCCGGCTGCCAGCGCCTCCTCTCCACAGCCTGTAGGGACGGACCCCCCTCTCCCTCCCCCTCCTCCCCCTCCTCTCCCTCCCCAAGGAAATGTCAACACTGCGGGAAGGGAAGGGAGGGGAAGGGAGCCGCCTTCCTCCAGTCCCGAGGACGCTGGCTGTGGGGGGGAAGGCGCTCTGCTCCGCTCCTCACCCCTTTGCCCCCAGGCCTGGCCCCCCGCAAGGAAAAGGCGGGGTGGTGGCAGGGGGGGGTTGGGCTAGGGCCTGGGGTCATGGGGTCACAGAGCCGGTCTGGAGAGCAGCTGCTTATCTTGCGGGGAGGGGGCCAGCTTGGCTTATCTCTGGGCCTCCTCTGGGCCAGGCTTATGTGGCTGAGCACATGCAGCGTGTGCAGGCGCTCGGGACGGAGGTGTGGGGGCTGGGCCTTCGGCTCTTCCCTGCTTGCCCCCTCCCTTTTGCTCCCTCCACCCCCCCCCCACGGGCTCTCTGCTTCCTGCTCCCCACAGGCTGCAGCAGAGAGGCTCCGTCTCACCCTCGCTTGGCTGTAAAGGGACCCTCCTCTCTGGCCCGTCCTTGAGGCCTCTGGTGAGGGGACAGGACAGCGTGCATGTGTGTATGGGGGGGGAACCTCCTTCTGTCACAGTTTGTCCGTTCTTCCCACCGTGCCAGGCTTCTCCAGCCAACAGAATCAGCACCCGCTGGAGACCCAGGGAGGGCCACCTCCCCCACCGCCTCCCTCGGCCACTGGCCTCCTGGGCCGGTCCTGGGCCACCACATTAGCTGCTCGCCCGCCTCCCTGGCTCTCCCTGGGCTCCCATGGGCTCCCCCTTGCTCTGCAGAGCATCCTCAGGCAACTTGTCTCCTGGGGCTCTCGCAGCCATTGCCATGGCTACCGCAGCGATGGTGGCGGTGGCGGCGGTGGCGGTGCGGCAGCAGTGCTGGTAGCTAGTCTGACAGAGCTGGCATCGTCTTGGCTGTTCTGCCAGGCACTCCTCCCATCCCTCGTGGGCTGGCTGGAATTTCAAGAGGGGGAGCCAGAAAGAGAGGCCTGGACATGATGGGCAACGTGGGTGCCCTGTGTGTCGGTGGAGGTGCCAAGAGGGAGTGTCTGTGGGCAGCTGTCCCACTCTGCCTGGGTAGCAGGGTGTCCGGCTGCTCCCGTCTGGGCCTGGCCTTGGAGGCCCTTGGTGGACACCCTGTGCCACCCTGGTGGTGCGAAGGAACGTCCTTGCCTGGCGTTGGCACTGCTGGCTGCCCTCCAAGGAGCCTCTTGCCCGTCCTGTAGGGCAACTTTCCCCCTCCTCTGCCCTCTTTTGACCTGCCTTGGAGGGGGTTGTCTTCTCTCCCTCTGCCCCTCTCTGCTCTCTGCTTTGCCTCTTCCTGCCTGGTCGCCCTGTTTTGGGCACCAGCCCTCCCATTGCCCGCTCAGCTTCCTGGTGCTGCTCCCTGTCTTTCTCCCTCACTTGGGCATGCATCTGCCTCCAGCTCCTTGCTGCCCATCTGCCCCTTTGGACAGGCACTGCCACCTGGGATCCTGGTGCCTGCCCAGGGTCTCCTTGGCGTGGAGCATCGTTGGAGCACCGCCTTTGTCTGTTTCTGGCAAACTGAAGAGGGATGGGGCAAGTGCCACTTTTCTGGGCCAGCACCTCCATGTGTCTTTTCCTTAAAGCGGGGCCGCCTTGTAAGGCCACCAGCTGTCTATGCCCGGTTGGCTTAAGAGACTGGCAGAGAGGCCAAGTGCTCCCTTGGCTGGTGTGGTGGGGAGCAAGGCGGGGAGCTGACTGAGCACATCTGGCCATGGCGGCAGCCTGGCCCGGTTTCTCCTTGCCTGCGTGGCCGCCTGAGAGGAGGGCTGAGTGAGGAGGACAATGGGATGGCTTTGTTTCCTGTCACAGGAACTGGGCCATGAGAAGGAAGGCTGGCCCCGTCTTCCCCTGTTAATGAACTTGTAGCTCCCTCGGCAGACTGGCACTGTTGCGGCCCTTTCCTTCTCTCGCTGGCCCAAGAGGGCCAGACGCCCGGAAGGTGGCAGTGCAAGCAGTGGGTAGGAGTGGCGGCGTCTCCTTCTGGCCTGGGAACAGTCCTGCCTTTCAGCAGTTTGTGTGGCATTTGCCTCTCCCTGCCAACTCAGGCCTCCTCGCGGAGGCACTGTGCCAAGCCTCCAAGGGCAGGGAGCGGCTGGAGAGGACCTTCCCCAAATGGGCCCATCTCAGCCCTTGGCAAGGGCCTGCTCGCAGCAAGACGGCCTCTGCTCGGCTCCCCCCAAGTTTGCCTGGCTGGCAGAAAAGAGGTCTCCTTCGAGGGCCGCGACTTCGGCTACGGCCCTGGGGGACGGCCTCTTGGCTGGCGAGGGGGCTGGGCTGTGCTGGTTCAGCTCCGCTGGGAGCTTCAGAGACCAGGACAAGGAGCAATGGATTCAAGCTGCAGGAAAGGAGATTCCACCTGAACCTCAGGAAGAACTTCCTGACAGTCAGGGCTGTCCAGCAGTGGAATCTGTTGCCTCGGAGTGTAGTGGAGTCTCCTTCCTTGGAGGTTTTTAAGCAGAGGCTTGATGGCCATCTGTCAGGATTGATTTGAGGGTGTTCCTGCATGGCAGGGGGTTGGACTAGATGGCCTGTGTGGTCTCTTCCAACTCTGAATTTCTATGATTCTATGATTCTTGGGTGTAAATACTCTAATGAATTGATATGCAAACCCCTCACTGGTGCAGCTCCAAGTCTGCCAGGGGTTCAAACTGGGAGCCCTGCAGCAAGGAGGGGGCTGCCCACGCGGCACGTTCTTGCCAGATCCCTTCCATATCTGGTGTCCATGGGTCACCCAGCGCTGGAGGGTGGGCCTTGCCTGTATGCACAGATGCTTGCCCTGTGCTGCGAGACCCCTGTGCTGAGGCCCTGCACTGTTTACCCGCCCCCCAGGTGAACCAGGGGAACATGCCGGGGCTCCAGAGCACCTTCCTGGCCATGGACACGGAGGAGGGGGTAGAGGTGGTCTGGAACGAGCTTCAGTTCACTGACAAGAAGGCTTTCAAGGCCCACGAGGTGAGACCCCTTACCTTTCCCTCACTCTGGGGAATGGGGAGCCTTTCCTTCCCCCCAGAGCCCGAGGGGCACGTGGCTCCTCGGCTGTTGACCCTTGGCCCTTCTGCACCTGAACCCCTGTCCCTGGGGCTTGCCGGTGCACCCCTGCTGCTGCCACCCACCCCAAAAGCCCTCTCTCTCTCTCTCTCTCTCTGTCTCCCTCCCTCCCCCCGACCCGCTTCTGGCAGGAGAAAATCAAAACCATGTTTGAGCAGCTGGTTGTGGTGGACCACCCCAACATCGTCAAGGTGCACAGGTACTGGCTGGACGTCAAGGAAACCACGGCGCAGGTGAGGGAGGCCGCCTGACCCGGCTGACCGTCCCTCCTTGTCCATTTGCAGGCCTTCTTGGGGGGCACAGTGGAATAACTGCAGCATGGGGGGGCTCCTTATTTACATGCAAAGGGCCCCCATCCCACCCGGTTTTGGGTGCAATGGGGAGACCGTCTCTTCAGGGCAGACCGGAGAGTCTGCCTTCTGAGGCTGGTTGTCGTGCCCCCGGCTAGCCGTGCCAGGGCAAGGGGGCAAAGGGTCTCTACAGCACTGGGACCCTGTGATCGCTGCTGGGGGCTGAGCAGGGGGATTTTTTCTATTGGAGGGTGTGAAGAGGGAAGGAGTCTAGCCAAGAGGAGTCCCGAGGTTACCCACCCACCAGTCACCCCTGCCCCCCACCCCGCAGAGGTCTCCTCTGACTGTGGGGGGGCTCCAGACTGAAATGGACTCTGCTTGGGGGATGAGGGTAGCAGGACAGGGGGCCCTGGTCCCTTGAGAGCCACCTCCACAAGACACTGCCGGTGAAGGGGGCTAGCAGGGGGGGCCTGGGGAAGCGGCAGTGGGGGATGCTGCCACTGCTGCTGCTATGGGGGGAGCCAGGGACCCCTCCCACTGACCAACTGGACTGCTTTGCTGCAGGTGATCTTCATCACGGAGTACGTGTCCTCGGGTAGCCTCAAGCAGTTCCTGAAGAAGACGAAGAAGAACCACAAGGCCATGAATGCCCGGGTAGGGGGACACTCCTGCCTCCTGGGGCAGTCGAGGGGGCGAGGCGGGAGCAGGGCCCATCCGCCTGGGGTAAGAAGGCCCCATGGCAGCTGAAGGGATGGGGCTGCGGAGAGAGAAGCAGAGGCGTCTTGGCGTGTAAGGCAGGCAGGCCAGAGGGCTCCCCCAAGACTGAGGATGGTGGGGTGGGTGCCCCAACTCTGTTTTTGGAGTATGAAAGAATACCCTCTCCGCTGCTGGGGTTAGGGACAAGGGAAGGGGTCATTTCCTCCCCACAGGTGGCCATCAGGGGCCTGCCCCCCTAGGCAGGTACTTCAGACATGCTGGGAGGCAGTGGGACCAGGCCGGGGGGTCTCTTTGGCCCCCTTCCCATTTTTCCTGCCTACGCACCTGCCTTTGTAGCTGCTGGAGAGCTGTCCTGATGGGTCAAGGAGGGTGAATAAATGAAAGGTGTCACTTGAAATGGCTGGAGCTGGAAGCTCCTCAGTGCCCACCAACAGTCTCCTGGTGCCCCCTCCTGTTTTGGCTGGCAGGTTCCAAATGCCAGCCGGGAAAGCCTCTCCTCCCCAACCCCAGCTGCAGGTTCAGCACTGGGCTATTCTGGGTGGGATGCGTGCGTTTGTGTACCCCAAACTGACTCTGCGTCTCCCCGTCCCTGCCCACAGGCTTGGAAGCGCTGGTGCACGCAGATCCTCTCAGCTCTCAGGTGGGTCCCAGGCAGCAGGTGCACCCCTTTGCTTAGGGTGGGGGAGGCGGGGGCAGGTGCCTGCCAACTGGCCCCTCTGAACCCCCTTTCCTTGCAGCTACCTGCACTCTTGCGACCCCCCCATCATCCACGGCAACCTCACCAGCGACACCATCTTCATCCAACACAACGGGCTCATCAAAATCGGGTCAGGTACGGGTCAGGAGGCAAATCCTGGGTCTTAGAGGAGAGGCCACGGTCAAGAAGCCTCGGGGCTAAGAGAGGCCCCCTCACCTCCCTCTGGCGATGGCCCCAGTGTTCTCTTTCCTCAAGCCGAAGAGTGCCAGCCATGGCTGCCAGGAATGATCTCCTCCCTCAGCAGCTCTAGCTGGATGCCTGCCCCCCGCCTGCCCCCCAGGAAGCTCACTACCAGGCATGGGGGGAGGGGGCAAGGTGGTCCCCCTCCAAAATGGCTGGCAGACTGGTTGTTGTCTGGCTGCTGCCAGGAACTTTGCCTCAATTTTCTCCTGAAAGGATAGAAGTATTCAAACTGGGGATGGGGAGCAGGTGATGTGGGGGGGGGATGCACCACAGGATAGGTAGAAAAGTAGTACATGAATATCTGGCTAAACCAGATGAATTCAAGTCTCCAGGTCCTGGTGAATTACATCCAAGGATGTTAAATGAACTGGCAGAAGTCATTTCAGAACCATTCACAATAATCTTTGAGAATTCTTGGAGAACAGGAGAAGTCCCAGCAGACCGGAAGAGGGCAAATATTGTTAGTTTGTAATTACTTAGAAAACAATGCCATAATCACTAAAAGTTAATATGGATTTCTCAGAAATAAGTCATACCAGACTAATCTTATCTCCTTTTACAACAGAGTTACAAACTTGATAGACGAAGGGAATGCTATGGATGTAGCATATCTTAATTTCAGTAAGGCCTTTGACAAAATTCCCCATAACATTCTTGTAAAGAAGCTAGTAAAATAGAGGGCTGGGCATGGCTTCTGTTAGGTGGATTTGTAATTGGTTGACCAGTCGAACCCAAAGGGTGATCCCGAATGGCTGCTTTTCATCCTGGAGAGAAGTGACTGGCGGGGTGCCACAGGGTTCTGTCCTGGGCCCAGGGCTGTTCAACATCTTTATCAATGACTTGGATGAAGGAGTGGAGGGCATGCTGATCAAATCTCCAGATGATACCAAATTGGGAGGGGTTGCTAATACCCCAGAGGATAGGATCAAATTTCAAAACAACCTTGACAGATCGGAGAGCTGGGCCAAAACTAACAAGATGAATTTTAACAGAGAGAAACATAAGGTCCTACATTTAGGCAGAAAAAATAGAATGGACAAATATAGGATGGGGGACACGTGGCTGGATAGAAGTACGTGTGAAAGAGAGGAGTCTTGGTAGATCACAAGCTGACCGTGAACCAGCAGTGTGATACGGCAGCCGAGAAAGCCAATGCGACTCTTGGTTGCATCAATAGGAGTATGGTGTCTAGATCGAGGGAGGTAATGGTACCACTCTATTCTGCATTGGTTAGACCTCATCTTGAATACTGTGTTCAGTTCTGGGCCCCTCAATTCAAGAAGGATATCAAACTGGAGCGTGTCCAGAGGAGGGTGACCAAAGTGGTGAAGCCATGAAGCCCTCTGAGGAGCGGCTGAGGGAGCTGGGTATGTTTAGTCTGCAGAAGAGAAGGTTAAGAGGGGACGTGATAGCCATGTTTGAATATTTGAAGGGATGTCATGTCAAGGAGGGAGCAGACTTGTTTTCTGCTGCTCTAGAGACCAGGACAAGGAGCAATGGATTCAAGCTGCAGGAAAGGAAGAACTTCCTGACAGTCAGAGCTGTCCAGCAGTGGAACATACTGCCTCAGTGGAGTGTGGTGGAGTCTCCTCCTTCTTTATGGAGGTTTTTAAGCAGAGGCTGGATGGCCATCTGTCCAAGGGAGCGCTTTGATGTGTGTTCCTGCATAGCAGGGGGTTGGACTGGATGGCCCCTGGGGCCTCTTCCATCTCTACTATTCTGTGATTCTATGATGTTGGCCATGATCTGGCAGGCACTGTCTTCCATTCTGAAGCCAAACTCTTCTCTCCTTGGATCAAGGCAGGGTGGGCAACCCTGTGGGTGGGTGGACGGATTTTCAACCCAGATGGACACATAGCAACGTGGTGCAATTTCTGGACTGTGGTTCATTATTGCATGGCTTGGGGAATTACTAGGGTGGAGAGAAGCAAAACTGCTGCGTTTTGGGGTGCTTTAGTGAGGGTGAAGGCTATTTAGGACAAAAGATAGCCTGAAATATTTTTTTTTTAAAAAAAGTTTAGAATACTATGGGGATTTTGAGCTGCCAAAATGGGTTCAGGATGGTATGCAGCTGGGAGGCTGGATGTTCCCTCCCTGAGCCGCATTGTCTGTGCAAAGTATGCAGATGTCACTTGTGTCAAGGGAGACCCTCTACACTCAGTGCCCCCCAGGATGGGCTCCCTTCTACAGTGGCTCTGAGATGGGGGCTCTCCATGCCTAATTTCTATTAACATCCTGCAATCCTCCTTTTCTCTCTCCCCTCCCCTCGCTCCACCCCTGCAGTTTGGCACCGAGTCTTTGCAAAGGGTAAGTGATGCTCCCAAGGCCCCTGGCTTCCTCCCATGGTCCCCCCCAGGCATACTCTTACCCCGTGGCAGAAGGAAGGAAGGTCAGCTGAATTTTCCTTCCTCAGCAGAAGCGTCCCAAGTGCAGACAGGCTGAGAGGAGAGGCCATGCTCCTCCCTGTGGCGGGAGGGATGAAGGGACTGTGGGCAGCTAGGACTGTGGAGTGGGCCGTTCAGTCCCCCCTCCTTCCCTCCCCCCTCCTCCCGGGCCCTGATGCCCCCCAGCCTTCATTGCCTGGCACCTGGAACGTTCCTTGTTCTCTGCCCTGCCTCTCTCAGCCATCCCGCCAGAGCTCCGCAGCCCTGTCCGCACAGAACGGGAAGAGCAGCGGAACCTGCACTTCTTTCCCCCGGAGTACGGACGTGAGTGCCAGACCCTCTTGCAGGGGAGGAAAAGGGACTCTTTGGGGGGGCGACAGTGGGCTGCCTGGCTGGCCAGGTACGGAGAGAGGGTGAGTGGTGGCCATCTTGGTCTCTTTTTGGTTGGCTTTCTAGGCGTGGCAGACGGGACTGCCGTGGACATCTTCTCCTTCGGGATGTGTGCTCTGGAGGTAGGAAGCTGCTGGGGTTGCCGGGGGCTGCTGGAGTTCAGGCCGGCCCGGGCCAAGGTGGCCCGAGGGGCAGGCGCTCCTGCTGGTGCTCTGAGGGCAGGTGCCTTTGCTCCTTCCGTCCCCTGCTCTTCCTCCTCCTGCCAGCTGGCAAAGGGGCAGCCCTGGGGGCCTGGGGAGGGCTCCCCGTGCCCCAACCCCCCCCACCTGGCCCCCATGCTGCTTCTCCCCCAGATGGCTGTGCTGGAGATCCAATCTAATGGGGACGCCTGTGTGACAGAGGAGGCAATTCAGCGAGCCAGACACTCCCTGGACGACCCCAACATGCGGGTGAGAGACCCTGAGCGCTGCTGGCGGGCGGGTGGGTGGGCGGGCAGGTGAGGGCTGATGCCTATGTGCACCCGCACTTAGTTTGTGCAGGTCTCCACCTTCCTTTGACTACACCTCCATGTCCCCTCTAGTGTCTGTGGAGCCCCACTTGTGCCCTGGCCCCTGGAGGCAAGAGGAGAACTAGCCCCCATCTCCCTGTGTGGGGTGCACGTGTGTGTGCGCGCGTGCATGTAGCATTGTTGTGTACTTCCAAGTTGTTTCCAACTGATGGCAATCCTAAGGAGACCCTATCATGGGGTTTTCTTGGCAAGATTCACTCAGAGGAGATAGAATCATAGAATCATAGAGCTGGAAGACTCCCCAGGGGCCAAATCCAGTCCAGCCCCCTTCTGCCGTGCGGAACACCCATCAAAGCACTCCCTTGGACAGATGGCCATCCGGCTTCTGCTTAAAAACCTCCAAAGAAGGATGAGACCACCACACTCTGAGGAAGAGTGTGGCAGAGATTTGCTCCCATTGCCTTCCTCTGAGAGGCTGAGAGAGTGTGACTTGCCCAAGGCCAGTCAGTGGTTCCCATGACAGAGCAGAGATTCAAATTCTGGTCTCCAGAGGCTTAGTCCAGTGCTCAGAATACAACGCTGTGCTGGCTCTTAAGTCATGTGTGTGTGTGTGTGTGTGAATTCAAAGAGCAATTAGACAATTTATGGAGTCGTTTAAGCCATTTAAAATTTGTTAATAGACAGCATATGAAACAATGACACAGTAGCATGCCATCAAAGCCACCCATAGTCAGTTCCTGCAAGGCTGACAGGACGGGGAGTGTTCCCCTTGCTGGCGGGACCTTCGCTTCCCCGGGGAGGGCGTTCCGGTCTCTGGGAGGGAGCAGCCACCAAAACCACCGCCTGAAAACCATCCTTGCCAGAAGGACAAGGAGGGGAGCCCCTAACTGAGGCTCTTCTGCCAAGCAGCCCTGGAAACCCCCTGCACTGCTGGTCTCCATAGTGGAAGGGAGGACCCAGAGCACAGCCAGAAGGGAGGGGGTCTCACAGGAGAGGTGGTCCCAGGTCGCAGGAAGGCTGGCCATCTGACCCCACAGGAGCCATCTGGGACACTAGACCCTCTACGGAGAAACAGGCAGACCCCACGGAGACTGCCAAGTCCCACCAGGGGACCCCACCCTCCTGCCTCTTCCTGCTGTTCTTTCAGCCACCCCGGATTCTCTCTGTTCCCCCTCAGTTGGGAGGGAAGGAGGGAGGCGGCAGGGAAGCGGCCACCCCCTCAATCTGCCCTCCCTCCATCTCTGCAGGAGTTCATCCTGAGCTGCCTCCTCCTGAACCCGGATAAGCGGCCAACAGCCCACAACCTGCTCTTCCACCGCGTCCTTTTTGAGGTCCACTCCCTGAAGCTGCTTGCCGCCCACTGCTTCATCAGCAACCAGTGTGAGTGGGCTGGGAGATGGGGGAGGGGGCGATGGCCCACCGGGGAGGGGGCTTTGGGCTGGCTCCAAGCTCCCCTCCTCTCCTGCTTCTGTCACAGACTTATGGCCGGAGAACGTGGTGGAGGAGAAGACCAAGGAGCTAGACCTCAGCGTTGTGATGGCCGAGATCAAGCGGGAGACTCGCCCCCCCGTGCAGTGGAGGTGAGCACCCATGGGGGTGGGGGCAGGGTGCGGGGAAGCCCAGGTTGTGTGGGGCGGAGTTGGGCGTGTGTGGGGCACATGGATGAGCAGGTGCCCAGCCTGGGGCCCCCTGCTTCTGCCAGGCGTGGTCCTGGGGCAGCCCTGGGGTCACACTCACAGAATCATAGAAGAGTTGGAAGAGACCTCAGGGGCCACCCAGTCCAGTCCCCTTTGGCCATGCAGGAACCCACATCAGAGCACCTCCTGCCTCTGCTTAAAAGCCTCCAAAGAAGGAGGAGACTCCCCCACACTCCCCGGAGGCGGCAGCAGATTCCACGGCCAGTATCGGTGCTCCCTCTGGGGCCCCCTCCACACAACCTCTTTCTCAAAGGCTTCCCGTCCCAGAAGAACGGGGGCAGAGGGTCCAGAGATCCCTCATTCCTCCTCCCCCTTCTCCGCCCCTCTAGATACTCCGAGGTCTCGTTTCTGGAACTTGACAAATTCTTGGAGGATGTTAGGTGAGTGTGTGTGTGTGCTCTTGCATGTTGGGGGGATCCAGATCCTCTGCTTGCTGTGGGAGCTGGGGCAGCAGCCCTAGCCCTCAACCGGGGAGCACTGGGGGGTGGCAGGGGTATGTCGCAGCTGCTGCCCACCCTTATATGAGGGAGGGAGGGAGGGAAGGAGGGAGGGAGGCAGGGCCTCACTCCCTCCCTCTTCTAGACACAACCCCCCCCGCCTGCCTCCGCCCTCCCAGGGGTCCTGCTGCTCCCTTGCTTGACGGGGCCTTCCCTGGCAGGAATGGCATCTATCCGCTGATGAACTTTGCCACCACCCGGCCCCACATTCTCCCCCGCTCCACCTCTCAGACCTGTGAGGACCCACAGAAAGCCAAGACCCCCACGCCGGAGCCCTTCGATGTTGAGACAAGGAAGGTCAGTGCAGCACCAGAGGTGGACAAGTGGGGAGGGAAAGAGGGAGGAGCGGGCAGTGCCCCCTGCAGAGAAGCCCTTCATGGCAGGGAGCCGGACCCCCCAGTCCTTCGCCCATCCACCCCTATGCAAGTTGGCCCGGCTGCAGCTCCCCACCTCCTTTCTGCTGGCCCACCCGTGGATGCTGAGGTGGCACATACCAGCTCCTCTTCCTGAAAGCAGGAGGAGGTCCCTGGCCCTGGGGACCTTTGACTGGCCTACTAGATCCTGGCTGAGCAGGAAAGGGGCCTTGCCCCCTGCCCGGTGGGTCCCTCTGTGCCATAGGGCATTCACCCTCACAGCGGGTGACAGTTGCTGCTGCTTCTAGGCTAGATGTGCCAGGGGTGCCGGTGCCATTCCTCTCCCCGCTTAGTTTCTTGCATCCAACACACAGACCTGTCAGCAGGCAGGCTGGGCCCTGCATGGCATGCTGGCTGCCCCCCCCCAAGTGTGGAGAGGAGCTGGGGGCTTCTTGGGAGGACCGCCTCCACTGCAAGGAAGGGCTTCTGCTGCTACATCTTGGCCAAAGGTGACACAGTGGTGTGGCAGGGAGCCCGGGGGTCTGTTTGAGGATTGCTATAGGAGGACGAAGGCTTTCCAGCAGGACTGAGAGGGGGGTTTCTTATTGGGGGCACACTGGCAGGAGCCACTGGTAAAAATGCCAGGTAGCTGCCGCTCGGTGGCATTTGAATGCAGGGGATGGGACAAGCAGTGCACACCTTCTCATGCTGGGCTCTAGCTCAGGATGAAGCCCTGGGCCAATTGGGTCTCCCCCTACACTGGGAGCATCATGAGTGTGTCGGGGGGGCTATCTGGAGGCCTGGCTGCTGCTCTGACCCTGGGAGAGCTGCCCCCGAGATGGCTGATGGCTGCTCGGAGTGGTGCAGAAGGAACCTGCCTCTTGTCCTGAGGAGCCTGTCTGCTTCTTCCCCATCCAACAGGTGGTGCAAATGCAGTGCAGCATGGACTGGAGCGAGGAGAAGAGGCAGTGGCATGTACGTATGCGTCCCCATTAGTCCCCCTTAGCCCTTGACTCTAGGTGGACGGGGGAGAGGAAGCAGCCCCAGGGATCCCCAGCAGGGTTCTTCCCCCTGCAGAAAGGTCGGGGGGGGAGGCGGGTGATGGGGCCCTGCTCGTGGGACCCCAGGTGGGCAGCACTTGGGGAAAAGGGGGCCGGGCTAGAGGTCCGGCATCCTCAGGGCTCTGCCACTGTTCTTCTGGGACTGGCATCCTTTAAGAAAGAGGTTGTGTGGAGAAGGCCCAGAGGGCGCGTCGGTGTCGCTTGAGCAGTCTCTTTGCTTTCACAGTCCGGCTTCCTTAGCTGTGCGTGTGTTGGTTAGATTCTGGAAATAGTGTTGGCCCTCGGGAAGTTTGCTCTCAGGGATTCCCCAGGCGAGGTTTGTAAGAACCCGAGTGTGCCAGTCTCTGCCTTTCCACCCTGTGTGTGCCACAGCTCACCCTCCTTCTGGTCCTGGAGGACAAACTCCATCGCCAGCTCAGCTACGACCTGCTGCCTCGTGAGTCACACTTTCTTCTCCCTGCCGGGAAGCTGCCTTTGGGGCTCTGGGCTTCGGGTAGAGTCCTCAGTGGCACCTCCGTGGCTGAGAGGACCAGTCAACATTGCTGCTGGGTGGGGGAGGAAGACGTCCCCCGCTACTTCATGGCTGGCCTGCCTGCAGCAAGAGCCCCCCCCCACACTGTCTTGCTCAACCGGTTCCTCTCCTTCCCTGCAGATGACAGTCCCAGGGACCTGGCGGCTGACTTGGTGCACTACGGGTTCATCAGCCAGGTGAGCTGCCCATCCTCCATGCTCAGGTGCTGTCTGGGGACAGGTGGGGGGAGGATGGGGACAGTTCATAAAAGAGCTGCTAGTGTGGGGAAGAGCGGGGGGCTGCAGCAGGGGAGCCCACCTGTCCTTCCCCACCCTCCCACTTGCCTGCCCGTTTCTCTCCCTCCCCAGGAGGACTGTGAGAAGCTGGCCTTGTTCCTTGAAAACTCCTTCCACAAGCACCAGTCTCCTCCCTCCTGAAGCACAGTGAGGGGCAGGTGGGCCCCGTAGGGGACGGAATGCAAACTGGCACTCTGGACCGCTGGAGACTCCAGCCACCCCCCTCTGTCTCAGTTGCCTTGGAAGAAGATGCCTGGAGGCAGCTCTGCTCTGTGGCCCCCTCAGCGCGCCACACCTGTCCTGAAGATCAGCGCCAGCCAGAGAGGGAGAAGCTGTGGGCACTGGATGGGGACAGCTTGGAAGGAGAGGGGGTGCTGTTGGGCCCCACCTCCCGCCTGGCCCCCTCCTGCTCCCTCTCCATTCAGAGTGGAAGCAAGGAGCCACCAGCTGGAGCAGGCGCGTGGTGGACGGCCACTCATGAAGCCATCATCCAAGGAGAGAGAGGGTACCATGTCGGGAACAGGCACATACGGCAAGGGCCTTGCGGGAGAGGATGGCCAGCCTCAGGCAGGCAAGGCGGAGCGCCCAGAAGCCTGGGGCACGCCGCCACCCCTCCATTCCCGTGTGTCGCAGGTTCTGAGTAGCCACATGCCCTGGTCCGTGTGTGTCCGGGGCAGGCAGGTGGGGTGATGGAAGTGTCTGAGCTACTGGCCTTTGGACTAGGGGGCAACAAGGAGTAGGAATTCTGTTTCAGAAGCCGTAGGCTTGGTGCCGCTGCTGCCACCACCGCTTTAGCTGTATTGCTCACTGTATTTCTGCAGCTCTGTTGCTGCAACTCGCCCATGCCCGGCTGTGCTGATGGGCATACACGTGTGGGGCACAAACGCTATGCTGTGTTGTTGCCTTTGTTGCCGCTGCTGCTGGGGCTTGTTCTCTTGTGGCCTGCTGCATTTGCCGCTTGCGCCGTGTGGAGACGTTGTGCTGATGGTGCCAAATTCCCGCTGCTGCGCTGTGTTGTCTGTGCCTCGCCTTGCTTTGACAGCATCTTCAATAGCAACTCATCCAATTAATATATTAAAAGACAATGAACCCCCTGGGAGACCTGGCCTGTGCTGTCTGTGTCCAGTGCTCTTCTCGACCACTTCCTGGGTTGAAGTGGCAGCCCCACACCAGCGTGCAAAATGGGGGGCGGGGGGACAAAGGGTGTGGTCCTCTGGCAGAGTAGGTGGGAGCTGGACGCTCTGTCATCCGGATGCACTCAGTGGTCAGTGCAGGAGGACAAGTGGAGGAATGGAGGCACCGAAACCTCCCTTGGAAGGGCCTCCCACCCCAGAGGGTGGGGGGCAGGTACTCCCCTTCTCCAGTGGGCATAGGGCACGACGCTGGTGCCTGGGTCAGTCAAGGCGCTCCAAGTTGGCCCCTTGGGAGGGGTTGGCACACTGACTTTCCGCCAAAGAGAAAAAGGCAAAGGCCATTTTTCAGCCGTGTTTAAATATTTGAGGGGATGCCATGTAGAGGAAGGAGGGGGCTTGTTTTCCGCTGCTTCAGAGACCAGGACAAGGAGCCATGGATTCAAGCTGCAGGAAAGGGGATTCCACCTGAACCTCGGGAAGAACTTGCTGACGGTCAGGGCTGTCCGGCAGTGGAATAGGCTGCTGCCTCAAAGGAGTGTGCTGGAGCCTCCTCCTTCTTTGTGGAGGTTTTTAAGCAGAGGCTGGAGGGCCACCTGTTGGGAATGCTTTGATGTGGGTTCCTGCATGGCAGAAGGGGGTGGGACTGGAGGGCCCCTGGGGTCTCTTCCAGCTCTATGATTAGCTCAAACGATTGCCGTCCCAAGGAAAAATGACCAATGGCCAAATAGAGACCACAGCCGCTGCCTGTGACTGGTGGCAGTGGAGCAGAGGGAGGGTGGCACAAGAATTCAGTTTCAGATGAGGGAAAGGGACCAGAAACCTCCCTCGGGACCTGCAGTTTTTCCTACAGCGGCTCGTGCAGCCAAGGGAACATTTAGCACAGGATGCAACGCAGTGATTCATGTATTGCACCAGATGGTTCGACAGAGTCCATGACATGAAAAGACACCGGGGGGGGGCTCTTAACAAATATGAGCTGTAATTTTCTGAAAGTTTGGCCATGATACAAAAGCACAAACAGCGGAAATCACCCCCCTGTGCTACCAGTTGTTTGCCATGCCGCACAGTTTCACAGACGTCAAGACAGAAACGTAGGCATGTTACTAAAAAGTGGGACCTGTTTTTAATTTAAACCTCTGTGCTGGTGAAGAAGCTTCTTTAGCTATTCTGTTCAAACTTCCTGGCCCATCCTCAGAAGCAAGCATTGCCCCCCCCCTTTTGAGGGACTCTCCACACAGCTGTTTCCCTGGGACGTACCCCGGAGAGCCTGCCTCGTTCTTCTGAACTCAGGCCCAGCGTGTTGGGCCGGGGTGGTCCTTGGAGCCCGGCATTCTGCCCTCCTCCGCGGGATCGCTCTGCCGGGCTGCCTTCCACAAGCGGAGAGCGCGGCGCGGCAGTGGGGCTGGGCTGCCAGAACAACTTCTGCCCGGCACGGGCACGCTGGGCCAGAGACCGGCGGGAGGAACCACCTGCGGACGGACGTGCCAGAGCTCCTGGAGGTCCAAGGAGGCTCACGCCTTTCCCAGCAAGGGGGAGACGCTCCCCGCCCTGGCAAGGCCCTCCCGGTGGACTGGACGCGGCAGCCAAGGGTGCCAGGCCGTTTCGGGGACCTCCGTGCGTTGTCTTAAACAGAGAAGAGAGCCTCTGGAAGGCAGGGTTCCCCATCCAGTCCCTCCCGCAGGCCCGGACAAGGGCTCCCGCCGGCGAACTGGAGAAACGGCAAGTGAGACGACGGGGGGCGGCGGCGGCTGCTGGGACTGAACCGGGGCACTGCGTGGGCCGCCCCGTGAGCGCCTGGCGCCTTGGAAGGCCCGGCATTTCAGTCCTTGGCGGTGCCGGCGCTTAAGTCTTCCTGCTGCTGCTGCTCCAGGGCCCGTAGACTCCGTTCCAGAGAAGGGACCGGCAAGACCACCTCCGGGGAGCCCTCGCCCTGTGAAAGAACCCACGGGGTCACCGCGAGGCCACAGGCAACGTGACGCGCACAAAGGGGCCCGCGTGTGACAGTCGCTGCCACGGACGGGGACGCCTTTAGCGCCAGCCCGGTGTTTCTGACAATACATCCGGTGCGACAAGCGTTGCGCGGCGCCGTCCAGACGGCGCTCCTGGCACGAGCCCGGCCGCACGGACCCTGCCCGCCCGCGCAGAGGGGAGCCCGGCCCCTCCCGCGGAAAAGCCACCTCGCTGCGCCCCGACCCTCCGCGGCCCTGACCCGCCTCTCGTCCCCGGCTGCGCGGCGAGCAGGAGGCTTCCCTCCGGGACCCGCGCCTCCCCCTCCGCCGGAGCCTGGCACGGAACCGCTTCCAGCGCCTCCCGCTCCCCGGAGCCGCTTTTGCCGGCCGGCTCCCCCCGGCCCGTTTCTCCCCACCTCCGGGTGGGAGCAGAGGGTCCCCCCGCCCTGGCGACCCCAGAGGCCCGCCCGCCGCCCAGGGACCCCCTCTGGGCCTGCGGGGCCTCGTCCAGGACAGGGGGCCTTGTCCTCCGGCCCCTGGCCGGCCCCGCAGGGGGGCAAAGGTGAGGGAGGGGCGGGCGGGGGGCCTGGGCCACCCCTCCCAAACGCCTCCGCTCTGAAAGCCCCTCGGCTGGGCCGGGGGGCAGCCTGGCCCTCGCAGACTCCCAGAGTTGGAAGGGACTCCGGGGGCCACCCAGCCCGACCCCCTTCTTCCGCCAGGCACGATCCCCGCCCCCCGCGGACAGACTCCGCCCCCCGCCTCTGCTCAAACGCCCCCGGAGGAGGAGGGGACGCCGCCGCAGCGCCGCCGCCGGTGGGCCGAGGGAAGCGGGGCGGGGGCGGGGGCGGCGGCACGTCCAGCAGGGACGGAGAAGAGGCGCAGGACGGGCGGGCGGGCGGACGGCCCCCCGCCCTCGCCCTGCGGAGACGGAGCCCCAGGAGAGACCCCCCCCCGCCCGCCCGCCCGCCCGCCCGCCCGCCAGCCAGCCTGCCTCCCTCCCAGCTGACTGGCGGGGCGGGGCGACGCGGGCTCCAGCGCCCGACTGACAGACTCGAGCGCCGCCCGGGGCGCTTCCCGCCGTTTCTCCCCGAGGAGGCCGCGCACCGCCCCGAGGCCCCCAGACGCCATTTCCTTCGGAGGCGGGACTTCCCGGCCGGGCAGGACCCGCTCGCCCTCCCGCCCCGCCCCGCCCCGCCCCGCCCCGGACGGGGAACCGAAGGCGGCCCCCCCGGGCCCAGACCGCCTTCCTCTTCACAGACGAACGCGCCGTGAACAGCACCGCCCGCACTCGCCGCGGCCGGGAACGGCAGCCCCGCGGAGCGCCCGCAACCCCGAGGCGTCAGGAGCGCCCGCCTCGGCCTTCCCGCTCCCTCTCCTCTCGGCTTCCGCGGAGGCCCGGATGTCGGTGCCCTGAGCCGCTCTAGCCACCCCCGTCTCTATGGGGTGGTCTCGCGCCTCTCCCCGCTGTCTCTCAGCTCTCGCGAGACGCTCTGCCCGGGGAAGGAGGAGACGGGGAAGATGGCGGCGACGACGGCGATCTCTCTGGTGAGCTGTTGGCGACGGGGTGGGCGCCGAGCGAGGCGGGAGCCGGGCCCGAGCCCCGGGTGGGCGACTCCTCGCCCGCCTCGGGGGGGAGAGGCGGGGTCGGGCCGCGGCGGCGGCGGCGGCGGCGCTGCTGTAAACGAGCGTTGGCGGGGGGCGGGGGGCGGGCGGCCGCAGGGGGGAGCGAGGCAGCCGGACTACGTTTCCCAGCCTCCTGCGGGCGCCGGTTCCGTTTGCGTCGTCTCGCAGCGGTCCTGCTTTTGCCGCGGTAGCCGGATAGGTGTCGCTCGCGCGAAGGCGTGGCCATTTCGGGGCGGGGGGTGGCGGTGGGCGCGGGCGGCCTTCGGGGCCTGGAGCTCAGATGCCCCGCCGCCGAAGCCTTCCTGGCCGGAGGTGCCGGGCGGGGGGGCGAGCGCGGCCCCGGGGCCTCCCCGCGGCGTAGCTGCCACGGGGAGGCCCCCCCGGAGCGCCCCTCCCGCGCGGAGAGCCCGCGCCGGTGCTGCGCTCGCCGGCTCCCCGGAGGCCTCGGCTGCGCCGCCGCGCCGGGCGGGCGGGCGGGCGGGCGGTGCTCCGGGCGGGCCCTCGGAAGCGCCAGCCGGGCGGCCTGGCGAGAGGCTTTGGGGCCCGGCCGATGGAAGGACCGGGATCCCCGTGGCGGTGGTTTTATTGGCGCCTCGCCTTTCCTCGGGTTTTGGGGCTCCAAAAAAAGTACAGAAACGAAAAGCTGACGGGAAGGAACGTTCAGGGAGGGGCCGGACGACCTATGAGGAGGGTCTCCTCTGCAGCTCCATGACTCTGGGAATGGACGGCGTTAAAAGTAACTTAAGGCTTCGTTTCCCCCGCATGCAAGTTTTAAACCCCCCTCTTAGCCAGGAAGGGCCGGGAGAGACCCCAGAGGTCCTGGAGTCCAGCCGGCCCCCCCGTGCAGGGAGACGCAGCCGAGGCGCTCCCCGTGTCAGAGGGCCGGCCGGCCGTAGTTGCCTCCGAGGGCAAGCAGAGGAGGGGCGAGGGCAGCCTCCCCGAGTTCCACTTCCTTCCTAGTGGTTTCCTCCCCCTGAAGGAATCTGCTCACGATGGCAGGTTGTGGCGTTTTTGAGGGCTGTGCACACCCACAGCCCTGGAATGCTTCCCGTTTAATTTTCTGATCCAGAAGATCCGGAGATGGAGGTGCTGCAGGCGTGTTTGTGGGGGGACTTGGGGTGCCTCATAGTTTCCCCCCTTCCCTTTTCCTGGGGGGTGGGGGGCCAGCACTAGCCCAGCAAAGGGTTCCCACAGACTACTGTGGAACTTTCCCCTATATGCTGCCCCCACAGTTGCAGCCCAGTCAAGCGTAATGCGTCAAATGCAGGGCGTGAAGTTCTAGCTGTTCTTCCAGGAGAGCAAACACTGAGAAACACGAGTGTTCAGAGAAACAGGCTGAAGAAGGAGCTGTTGTTTCTCTGAATCTTTTGCTTCTCAGTCACGAGTACGGGTAATTGAGACAAAACGGGATGAGTTGCTTGTGCCATCAGAGTTACATCCATCCTTTAATGAAATTAAATATCTCGTTAGTTGTATTGACTTAGTATTTTGTGAACCTGAAACGGAACTGATCGGTAGTGAGCGAGTAAAGGTGACATTACCACAATCGCTCTTTGACAGAAAAAAAAAGGGTAAACTGTTAACAGAAGATAACTCATGGGCTCTGTTTAGGTTTCTGACCGTAAGGAAAAATCAGGTATAGTCATTTTTTATTAAATATAAGGAAATTATTATTCCTTTGTTTATAATATTTCAAATATTTCAATACATTTTTTTCGTGAAGCTTTGAATGTCATTGAATGCGAAAATTAGACCAAATGTGATAAATTGAATAACAGTATTTAGAGAACTGGCAAATTTTCTGGGGTATTTTTGAGTTCAGTTTTTTTCTGGAAAATCCACATCACTAGAATGACAAACTTAGATGGGCCCTGTGGGGTTGCAAGGTTGTGTTCCTCTCAGAAGTGTGTTGCTTTGTACGCTGCTGTTTCCTCTATTGCTTTCATTCCTTTCCTCTTTCTTCTCCTCTGTAGCTTGAGAGCTGCTTGGGTTTCTTGGTCCCAGGTTGTGCTGAACCCTTTGGTTCTGTACCACCTGGATGACTTTAACCAGAAAGTGTTTTTTGGTTGGCATTCTGCAGTGACTTAGACATATTGGGCCATGGGTTGCCAGATGGATCTGTGCCATTGCCCTGTGGTTGCCAAATGTAGTGGTTCTGCAGTTGTGCAGCTGGGAGGTAGCTGTGGCTTATTTGGTTGAAAATGAGGCTATCTGTAATAGCACCTGTCTAGACCATGCATGCAACAAAAATTGTTTGGAAAGAGGTGGGTGACTATTGCCTTTTCTGGGTTTTGCAACGTGAAGATGGTCTGTCTCTGCAGGTGGGCTACAGAGTCTTGGTGACTTCTGTGGAACGTTGTGAGTTTTCACTGGCCATGCATGTGGCTGCTCTTGCGGCAAGTGCCTGCCTGCTGAGCCCTTTTGACAGTGGCAGTTGGCACCACAGTCCATGCAGAAAAAGGCACAGCTGTGTGGCATGACATGCTGAGCTCTTGTGTGCCTTCCCGCTGCCTGGCACAGATGGAACCTGGCTCTGGGTCTGGCTCCCAAGAAGTGTAGGTCCTCTGCAGGGTCTCCCTGGAGCACTGGAGGGGTGGCCGTCATCTGGTTTCTTGGAGGGAGCTTATTTTACCAGGATGGCAAGGTGATGGTCAGCTGGCAGCCTTAAGGATGAGAAGGCCGTTCTTGAGCAAGAAGGAAGTCCCAAGAGAAGGGATGAAGTGGTGGCTGCTTGGCGGCCTTCCTGATGTGTCTCTCTCCCCCCATCATGGATGCCGATGCTCTGCAGGGTCTGTGGGGCTTTGCTCAGGCCAGGCTCTCTTTGTTGATGAACACCTTTTTCTTCTTGCAGAGCACGGAGACCGTCAAGGTAGAAAATGGACAGAGCACAGCCGCCAAACTGGGGCTCCCTCCTCTCACCCCAGAGCAGCAAGAGGCTCTTCAGAAGGTGAGTGCTGCCACTGGTGCATCCCAACTTGCGCTTTATCCCCCCCCCGTCCGGCCTGTTAAGAGCAGAGAGAATGTCACGGTTCTGATGTTCTGATTGGTCTAGAGGAGGAATGCAAGGGGAGAAGGAGGGGTGGTGTTGGTGGGCAGGCCAGCCAGAATGCAGCATGTTGGAGCGCTCAGAGTGGGGTCTGGAGATGTTCACCTGAGGCTTGTTATATCACTGGGCCAAGACCCCCCTCCTTGCCACAGGGAGGAGAGCCTTAAAGAGAGAGGTTGGGGGCCTGTTGCTTCTCCTCCTTCTCTCCAGGAGCTCAGGCCAGGGGTACCGGCACACAGTTCCAAGATTGGCTTGAGTTCTGGGTGGCATCTGAGCTGCCTCAGTGTTAAGCTGGGCTCTGGGGCCATCGGTGTTGGTCTTGGGCAGTGGGGGTTTCCGCTTGGACCTGGTCCGTCTGCCTTGTGAAGGCGAGTCTTCAGACCTTTTCCTAGGCCCACCCTATAAATTTCTTGGCCACGTCAGGATTTCAGTCGTGGTTCAAAGCCCAGAAAAAATGAAATTGTTCAGTTGGAAAAGTTTTCTTGCCATTCTCCCCAGGAGCAAATTTTTGAGTGGAAGAATGGGGAACTTTGGAGAATGCGGTGGGAGTGGGGGTGTTGCAAAGTGTTTCTGTCCAGTGCTTCATCTGGGTTCCCGTGTGTCCCTTCTCCCCACTGCCAGTGCACAGGACCAGCTCTGGTGTGCTGCAGGGGCGCATGCCAGCCTGCTCCATGACTCTGTGTTTCCTTCTCGCCTTCTTTCCCCTCAGGCCAAGAAGTATGCCATGGAGCAGAGCATCAAGAGCGTCTTAGTGAAGCAGACGATTGCCCACCAGCAGCAGCAGCTCACGAACCTCCAGGTGAGGCCCCTGCCAGGGAAGCCCCTACCTTGGGCACTCCCTCTTCCTTCCCTCCCTCCCCAAAGGCGGAGCCCTCTTTGTGCACTTAGAGCCACTGCACAGCCCTGAGGTCTGTCCGGAGCAGGTACTTTGGCTTCCGTTTCCACTGTGAAATTGAAGTATGTCTCCTTTGGCCCACCCTGCCAGGTTCTGGGCCCACAGAATTGCTTGCGTTTGCTACCCGGGAGGGGAGGCTTAGCTGCTTGAAGAGAGAAAAGGGAAGTGAGAGTGGGGTGAGGGGGGCAGAGAGATCGGAAGAGCCAAGCTCCCTGCTGGGGGCGGGGGTTTGGTGTAAGCCTACCCTGAGCGGGATATCTGGGGTCGCTAGGAGTATTGGCACTGGCAGGGGGAGTGAGTGGTGTCTGTTGCAGAAAGCAGGAGAAGCTTCTAGCTGCTGTGGAAGGAGTAGCTGACCCTAGGAGCTTTCAGCTGGAGAGGAGGAGGGAAGATGGATGGGAGGGCTGGAGCCAGATGCTTTGAGCAGCTCTGGCCGTTGAGTCTGGGCAGGGGAAAGCAGTTAGGCATTCTGCTGTGGGTTGAAGAGCATGAGTCCCAACTGTCCTGAACCTGCCCCCTTGCTCCCTGGGGCTGTGCAGTGAGGAGGAAGCAGGCAGGCAGGCAGGCGGAAAGAAAGGAGAGGCCTCTTCCACTTGAGTTTTGACGAAAAGCCGTCGTATGCTCAGCTCCCACAGACTGAACTCTGTCTTTACTGTCTTTCAGATGGCAGCAGTGACAATGGGCTTTGGAGATCCTCTCTCACCTTTACAATCGGTCAATAGACACATTCACTTCTTCTGGGGCACGGGGTCATAGTCAGGGCCTAGCATGGGGAGGACCTAGCAGTGACCTCCCCCTCCCTCCTTCCCACTCTCTCCCTCCCTCCTTCCCTCCCTCCCTTCTCCCCCCCACCCGCCACAGACCCACCTGCTCTGGACATGCCTGCCCACCAAGGCCGAGGGGGAGCACCTGGGGCTGGGGGAAGCCGGGGCCCTTGGAGGCACTGGGCAGAGAGACAGTGTTAGAGCCAAGCAGCTGGGAGAGCCGCCTTTCTAGGGACGCTGAGGTCCTGACCCAAAAGTAACTGCCAAGGTAACTCGCCAGTGGGCCAGCATGGGGCACCAGAGGCCTGGCAGCTGGGCGTGGGGATATCGCAGGCACACTAGGTGAGAATTGGATCCCCTTCCTGCAGAATTTCTTAACCAGGGGGCATGGGGTGGGAGGTTGGCGGCTCCTTGCCTGGGTGGTAGATGGTGAGCTCTGTGTGCCCATGCTCCTGTCGCTGGAGCCAAGGCAGAGCCCAGTGGCCCAAGGAAGCAGGCAAAGAGGGCAGTGTCACCTGAGCTCTGATGCGCTGAAGCCCACTGTGGCCGCCCCAGTTACAAAGACAAGTGGGTGGAAGTTAGGCCGAGTCCTCCAGGAGCCGTTGAAGGGTCCGGCTTGTGGGGTAGGAGAGCACGCCTTCCCCAGGATGGATCTCTGGGCTAGATAGCAGGCACCAATTGCTCCACCGGGGCTTGAGAGGCTTGGCTTAGCTAGCTTTGGGGGTGGGCAGGGGGCAGGCCTTTGATGTGTTTGACCCACTTGCTGTGGGCAGCTGCCCATCTCAGGGCAGTGGTGGCAGCAGCGGAAGCAGCAGCCACTGGGGCTTTCCTGATGGCTTGCCCAAGGGAGAGGGGATCCAGGGGGTTGCCTCTTCTTGCCCCCATATGCTTCCCTTGCAACCGCGTGCTGCTGCTGCTGCTCTCCCTAACTCTTGGCTCTGCTGGCTCCTGAACGCTGGGGGAGTGCGTCGAGGTCTTCCGATCCGTCCCCCCGCAGGCCCCGGTTTCCTTAGCATGAGGGAGGTAGCAGGTGGGGCTGGGTGTTCCCACACCAAAAAAGCCCTGTGCTGGCTGTTCCCACGCCAAAAAGGCCCTGTGCTGGCTGTGGTGACACAGGCTGTCCCAGACCTCTTGGGCTGGGGGAGGCTCGCGGGGCTGTTAGCCGCCTGCCCTCCAGGCTGAGTTGGGGCTGGGCTGGGCAGGCAACCAGGCTTTTGTGCCTGAGGCCCAAGGAGGGTTTCCCGCCACCACTGTGTCCTTGTTAGTCTCCCCCCGCCTACAAGGGAGGCTTTCTCTACCAGGGAAGTGTTGAGGCCCCTCTTGGGCTTTGGAGCCTTCAGCTGGGACCCACTGAAGGAACTAGATGCACCCTCGGGTCTCATGTGGGGGCACTGGACTGCTAGGAGGTGCGTGCCGCACCGCAGCCACCAGCTAGATAGCAGCTGTTGCCTCTTCTGCTGGCCTTAGGGAGAGGTTCACTCTCCCAGGTTGGGCAGCTGGATGACACCACTGAACCTGGTTTGAGAGGCCAGCTGGGGCTGTGGGGTAGGACGTTGGTTCCAGGCTCTGGCCAGGGAGGGTGGGAGTGGCCACAGCTACTGTACACAGGTGGCACGGCGGGTGGCAGGTCTGGGTGCCATCTTGGTGGGATGGGGTGTTCTCTGCATATGGACTGGTGTGTTTGCAGAAGGTACCGGCTGAGAGGGGAAGGCGGGGCCCTTGGGGGGGCTGTCTTCAAGTGAGGAGGAGAAAGGGTACTCAGCACTGGATCTCTTGCTGCCCTGGGTGGGGGATGGACCCTTTGCCCCCACTTGCAGGTGTGGGATGGCCAGGGTGGGTTTGGGAGCAGCTGCTGAGATGGGGTGGCCCTTCCTGGGAGAATTTTCTTTTGCTGCTCTGGAGCCCCCTGCCTCTCCCAAGGAGGGGGAGGGGAGGGGAGGGGCTTTCTTCTCCTCAGGCTGCCCTGCACCCCCCGCTGACCAGGCAGCCCTTCTCTCTGATACAGATGGCAGCCCAGAGACAACGGGCCCTGGCCATAATGTGCCGGGTCTACGTGGGTTCCATTTACTACGAGCTGGGAGAGGACACAATCCGGCAGGCCTTTGCCCCCTTTGGCCCTATCAAGAGCATTGACATGTCTTGGGATTCTGTGACCATGAAGCACAAGGTGGGTGCTGTGTGTGTGTTCTGTTGAGCAGGGGATGCGCGTGTCAGTACTGTGCAGTTGGAAGGGTGTTGGGGGTGGGTGGGATGCCAGCGGCCTCCTCGGTGGGTTGCATCATGTGCTCCTCTCTACTGCAGGGCTTTGCCTTTGTGGAATATGAGGTGCCTGAGGCGGCTCAGCTTGCCCTGGAACAGATGAACTCAGTCATGCTGGGTGGCCGGAACATTAAGGTGCGTTGTTGTGGGTGAGGCCAGCTGGAGCTCTGTGCCTGCTTTGGAGAGCTCAGTGTTGCCTGTTGTGCATCTCTTGTGTCTTGCTTGGTGGGAATTTGTTCTCCTAGAAGACAGGGAAGGGGTCTCTGAAGCCCATTACACCCCACCTCCCTTTCCCAGAATGGCTGGGGATTTCTCCCCCTCTCTTCTGGCACACCTGAGGTGTCATCAGGCACTCTGCTCACACCTCTCCTTCGTGACCTTCACAGCCCTGGGGACTTTTAGATACTAACTCTGGGAAGCAGAATCCCATAGATATTTGTGCTTTTGTAGAATTGCAGAGAAGGCACATGGTCCCCTGTCCTTCCTAGCATCCAAAGCTAAAGGAAAGTTTTAGGGGTGGCACATATTCCCTCCACACCATGATCCTAGCTTGTCTCGATCCTTCTGACAAGCCAGCTTGTTGGCCACCGAGGAGTTGCGGTCCGTGTTCCAAAGCAGCTGGGGCCCAGGTCCGATGACCGGGGGCATCCCTGATGGAGGGCCTCTCCCTTGCAGGTTGGAAGGCCCAGCAACATTGGCCAGGCCCAGCCGATCATTGATCAGCTGGCAGAGGAGGCTCGGGCCTTCAACCGCATCTATGTGGCTTCTGTCCACCAAGATCTCTCGGATGACGACATCAAGAGTGTTTTTGAGGCCTTTGGGAAGATCAAGTCCTGCACGCTGGCCCGGGACCCCACCACAGGGAAGCACAAGGGCTACGGGTTCATTGGTAAGCCTGCAGGATGGGGTACCATTCTCCAGGAACATTTCCCCACTCCCCTGCCGCTGTGGAAGCCTGCCTGGATCCAGCCTGGTTCGTGTTGGGCTTTGGGGTTTTCTTGACTGCAGCAGCTCTGTTTGGGTGCGATCGCTTGCTTTTTAATGTTGGCTGTGTGCTGGGGCGGAGTGCTGCCTCTGGGGACAGAGTGCTGGCTGCTTCATAGTTCTGTGTTGCATTCTTTTCTTGATTGCACTCTGTTCAGATATTTGCCAGCGTGGGGCTGATGATGTCTCTCCTTCACTGGCCTCTCTTTTTGCAGAGTATGAGAAGGCCCAGTCTTCCCAAGACGCTGTCTCGTCCATGAACCTCTTTGACCTGGGCGGCCAGTACCTTCGAGTTGGCAAGGCTGTGACTCCCCCCATGCCGCTCCTGACACCTGCAACCCCAGGGGGCCTCCCCCCTGCAGCAGCGGTAGCGGCAGCGGCAGCTACAGCCAAGATTACCGCTCAGGTGAGGGAGGAGTTGGGCCTGCTTTTCCTGTAATGGACGCTGGGAGGGACGGGCGTGGGCTGGACGCAGGGACTCTTGGGGCTCCTTCAGCCAAAAGCTGTGATTCCTCGCCCTTGCTCTTAGAAGACAGTGGGAGGTGCTGCTTCCTCCACGGAGAGTCTCCGCAAGCGGGCTGGAGCTGTTCTGACACTCTTGGAGGGAAGGGGCTCTTCCCTTTCCCCCTCCCCTCGCCAGGGTTTTGTTGGGCAGTTCCCAGAGAGTCCACCGCGGCGTCCTAGTGGGCAAGGAAGAGGAGATCAAGGCGCCGCACTAGAGCTGATGTTGTGCTGCTGAACCTTCTCTTGCAGGAAGCAGTGGCCGGGGTGACAGGGGCTGCTGTCCTGAGCACTTTAGCCACGCCAGGCCTGGTGACGCCAGCACTGACCTTGGCACAGCCCTTGGGGGCATTGCCTCAGGCCGTGATGGCCGCTCAGGCACCGGGTGTCATCACAGGTAAGCCCCGAAGGAATGGCTGTAGGTTGTGTTGCTGAGAGGGGGTCCTTACAGGCCAAAAGCCCCGTTCCCTTCCTGTCCTGTCTCTTTCTCTAAGCAGACCCCATGGTGGCCCCCCCAGGCAGGAGCAGAGGGTGATTCCTGCACTTCACAGTCTGAGGCACTGTCCATTTATTGGCTTTCCCCTATAAACACTTCTCACCGTGGCATTCTTGTATGCAGAGAGATTGGCTGTCCCTTTCTCTGCACTTTTTCTCGCTCCCTGTCTGTCCCCCCCCCCGCCAGTCCCTTAAGTGCCTGTTTCTGAAATGGTGAAGCTGCCTTGGCAGCCCCATGGAAAATTCTGCAGTCTCTATATCACTTGGGTGGTTCCTTTCTGAACCCTCTCCATCTCTGGTGTCCTTCTCAAGACAAGGCAATGAAAGTGGCCTATTGCTGCAGAATGCTAGCCCTGCATGGCTGGCTGAGTTGGTTCTGGTTACTTGAAACAGCCACCTTCTGTGCTGCTGTGGCACTCCAGCAGCACGCTTTGAGTAGGTGCACCATCTTTCTGGGATGGTCCTAGCCCGTTGACTTATTTTTGCAGGATGGGGTATAAGCCAAGGACTGTTGGTTCATATGTGGCCTCTGCCCACTCACACAGTTGAGGAGACTTTTTTCAGCTGTTCACTGCCTGTGTTGGGAGATCTTCACTGGGAATATTTTGGTACTCCCACAGATTGGCATTGGCCTTAATTTTAGAATTAAAGGCCAGTTTGGTTGGACTTTCCGCTAGTCCATACGTGTGGATGGTGTCACTGGAAATGGAGTGAAAGATTCCTCCACTTTTATACAATCCTGGAATTGGCTTTCATTTTACCTTTAAGCCTTGTCTGTTTTTCCCCCATATGATTTAGGGTGCAGAAGGAGTTAAAAGATTTTTCCGTTTAAAAAAGTAGGGTATTTGGCAGACCAAGAAGGCCTGCCTAGAGCTCCAGGGTGCTCCTTTCTGAACTGGGCTGATGGGCAGTAAAAGGGCAGAAGAGTTTCCCTGGGAGCAAGTATCAAGGGATGTACTTTTTCCTCTGCGTGATCAGTCCTTCGGGGGTTTTAGCCTAGAAAAGGAGAGCAGCACAAAGGGCCAGCAGAGAATGTTTTTGGAATCCATAAGGTAGAAACAGGCAAGGAGAAGTATTCTTTCTTCTCAGAGTTGGAATCATCAAATAACAGTGCCAGGAGATTTGGGGCCAAAAAGAGAGGTCTTCCTTTACAGATGGAACTCCCTGCCTCAGGAGAGAGGTGGCCACTGGTTTTACAAGTGGCTTGAGGAGGAGCTGAAGATCAGTTCATGGAGACGGGGGAGGAGCAGGAAGCGGCTCTTAGTTGTGATGGCTGTGTGTTTCCTTCAGGCCCGGAAGGGACCTGGTCTGTGATAGCTGGTGCCAGGGGGGATACTGCTCATGCTCCCCGCAACTTGTGGGCTTCCTGGAGGCTGTGGGCTAGTTGCTGTGGGAAACAAGAGTCTGGGTTAGAGAGGCCTTTGGCTGTGTCCCAGACAGCAACCAGCAGAGATCACACCTGCCATCTGCTTCCCATCATTAACCATTCAGCCGGCTGGTCCATAAGACTGCTGAGCATTTGGCAAGAGCTTCTCCCACGTTTGTGATCAGTCATGTGCCCTACCTGGTGCTCTCATGGATTACCTGTTGAAGTTGGGGGCAGTATGGGGCTTGGGCCATGGTCTAGGAGCAAGAGAGGCGCCTTCCTCCCTTGACTGCATGTACAGGCCTCTCTGCCCATCTGCTTGAGTTGGGTTGGAGTTACAAGTGAGCCGGAAATGAGGCAGCGCTGCAGCTGAGGTTGGGCAAGGGATGCACGTTGGGCCCAGAAGAATCCCCGCTCCATGTGGGCAGAAGGGATATGGCCCTGTCCCGTTCCTCCAGACCACGCATATGGCTAAGCACTTCTGCCGTTGCCTGCCTGCCCCCCAGCCCCATTGAGTTGGCTCCTGTTTCAGCCACTTCCAGGCCTCTCGTATCGTTTCTGAGGGTCAGTGACTAGAACTGCCTAGCAGACGTTTCCACAAAGCTGTAATTGCGGGTTTTGCTATTTCCCTTTAAAAGGGTCTTTGATAAATTGGTGCAAGGTGGGGGGTGTCAGTTTCATGGCTATTAACAGCCGTGAGTGAAATTGAGCCTCCCTCTTTGGGGACAGCCTGCCTCTGAATGTGAGGTGCCGTAGTCCATGTACCTCCTTTGTGTGTGTCTCAGAAGGGTCCTAGCTACTGGACTAGCAGCCCTTCAGCCTGGATCTTTGCCTTGCAAGGTGTGTGGTGGCCCAAA